>JAJPUD010022293.1:0-21678 GCA_023553655.1 Myrmecobius fasciatus | reverse complement strand
TATCACCATTACTATTCAATATTGTATTAGAAATGCTAGCCTTGGCAATAAGACAAGAAAAAGAGATTAAAAGAATTAGAGTAGGTCATGAGGAAACCAAATTATCACTCTTTGCAGATAATATGATGGTCTACTTAGAGAACCCTAGAGAATCAACTAAAAAACTATTAGAATTAATCCAAAACTTTAGCAAAGTTGCAGGATACAGAATAAATCCACATAAATCATCAGCATTTTTATACATCACCAACAAAATGAAACAGCAAGAGATACAAAGAGAAATTCCATTGAAAATAACTATCGATAGTATAAAATATTTGGGAATATATCTGCCAAGGGAAAGTCAGGATCTATATGAGCAAAACTACAAAACACTCTCCACACAAATAAAGTCAGATCTAAACAATTGGAAAAACATCAAGTGCTCTTGGATAGGTCGAGCTAATATAATAAAGATGGCAATACTACCTAAATTAATCTATTTATTTAGTGCTATACCAATCAAACTCCCAAGAGATTATTTAACTGACCTAGAAAAAATAACAACAAAATTCATCTGGAAAAACAAAAGGTCAAGAATTTCAAGGGAATTAATGAAAAAAAAATGCAAATGAGGGTGGCCTAGCTGCACCAGATCTAAAACTATATTATAAAGCAGTGGTCACCAAAACTATTTGGTACTGGATAAGAAATAGAGTAGTGGATCGGTGGAATAGGTTGGGTTCACAGGACAAAATACTCAATGACAATAATAATCTAGTGTTTGATAAACCCAAAGACCTCAGTTTTTGGGATAAAAACTCACTATTTGACAAAAACTGCTGGGATAATTGGAAACTAGTATGGAAGAAATTAGGCATTGACCCACACCTAACACCATATACCAAGATAAGGTCAAAATGGATTCATGATCTAGGCATAAAGAATGATATTATAAACAAATTAGAACAATGTAGGATGGTTTACCTCTCAGACCTGTGGAGAGGGAAGGAATTTGTGACCAAAGAAGAACTAGAGGTCATCATTAATCACAAAACAGATAAGTTCGACTATATCAAGTTAAAAAGTTTTTGTATAAACAAAATGAATGCAGACAAGATTAGAAGGGTAGCAGTAAACTGGGAAAATATTTTTACATCCAAAGGTTCTGATAAAGGCCTCATTTCTAAAATATATAGAGAATTGACTCAAATATATAAGAATTCAAGCCATTCTCCAATTGATAAATGTTCAAAAGATATGAACAGACAATTTTCAGATGAAGAAATTGAAACTATTTCTGGTCACATGAAAAGGTGCTCCAAATCACTCTTGGTCAGAGAAATGCAAATTAAGAACTCTGAGATACCACTACACACCTGTCAGATTGGCTAAAATGACAGGAAATGATAATGATAACTGTTGGAGGGGATGTGGGAAAACTGGGACACTGATACATTGTTGGTGGAACTGTGAACGGATCCAACCATTCTGGAGAGCAATTTGGAACTATGCTCAAAAAGTTATCAAACTGTGCATACCATTTGACCCAGCAGTGTTTCTACTGGGCCTATATCCCAAAGAGATCTTAGAGGAGAGAAAGGGATCCACCTGTGCAAGAATGTTTGTGGCAGCCCTTTTTGTAGTGGCAAGAAACTGGAAATTAAAAGGATGCCCATCAATTGGAGAATGGCTGAATAAATTATGGTATATGAATGTTATGGAATATTATTGTTCTGTAAGAAAGGACCAGCAACACGATTTCAGCGATGCCTGGAGAGACTTGCATGAGCTGATGCTGGGTGAAATCAGCAGAACCAGGAGAACATTATACACAGCAACAAGACTATACGATGATCAATTCTGATGGACATGGTTCTCTTCAACAATGAGGTGATTCAAACCAATTCCTATTGTTCAGCGATGAAGATAGTCATATACATCCAGAGAGAGGCCTGTGGGAACTGAGTACGGACCACAACACAGCATTTTAACACTTTCTGTGAATATTTCCATGCATTTTGTTTTCCTTCTTAGGTTGTTTTTTTTCTTCTTCTCTTTCTAGATCTGATGTTTCTTGTGCAGTAAGATAACTGTATAGATATGTATACATGTATTGGATTTCTCATATAATTTATCCTATTAAGCATGTATTAGATTACCTGTCACCTAGGGGTGGGGGTGGGGGGAAGGAAGGGAAAAGCTTGGGAAAAAAAGTTTTTGCAAAGGTCAATGTAGAAAAATCACTCATATGTTTTGTAAATAAAAAGCTTTTAATAAAAAAAGCTAAATAAATAAATATATGCTAAAAAAACTTAAATCTAATTTGTGTATAAGTTAAGACATTACCCATGATGTCATTGGTCCTCTTTGAAAATGAAGGATAAATAACAACAGTTTTGATGTAGATCATGTATATGCAGAATAACATAGGTTTTGAATCCAAATCTTTCATAAAAGTAAAATATTTTACAGTTGAGGAACTCAGATAGAGGTTAAATGATAGTATCTGAAGCTCTATTTAAACACAAGATTTTCTGACTCCAGGTTCAGCATCCTATCCACTTGACTGCTTAGCTGCTTGATAAACACTTACTGAATTAAATCAAAAAGAGTCTTTTACCCTCTTTGATCTTATAGACTAGTTCATAAGAGAGACAAGCCAAGATTACAAACCATGCTTTATGAAAAACAACAAAATATAATATATAAAAATACTTTACATAAAAAGCCACAAAATATGAGGTACTGATAGCAGGTGTGAGGATGGCCCTGAGTGGAAGCTGTCTGGGTTTGGGAAACCTCTCCAAACACTCTGGCCTTTTGTACAACTATTCAGTCTCTGCTCTCAGAGTCAGAGAGGAAGGCAAAATAAGGCATTCTGTGTTTTTTCCTCCTAAAAGATTCAAAAAGCAGGCCCCAGAGGTATTCCAACAGTGAACAGGTAGCTCAGAATCAGGCTACAGTGAGAACTGGTGCCCTTCAAAATCCTTCTTAGGGGAAAGCCTTGGAAAATAATTTTCTACCTGTTCCTAGGGGATAGATTCCCCTTCCCCCATCTCCTCCTGCCTTTTGTGGTAATAATCAGTGCAGCTTGTGTCAGGCAGCTACAGGGATCTTGAATGAAAGAATTCTATCATTGGGTCCTACCTCTGAGCTACATTGTTCATGTGCACATCAGAGGGAGCCTTCCTTTCTGGCATTCAGCTTGATCCCATTGTTCATCTGACAGAGATGATGAGCAAACCAGGAAGCAGATTGGGATTTGTTTGCCACTCCAATCGTGTAAACCTGTTCAGCTTCGAAAAGGGAACAAAAAGGCATTTTCTTCCTACACAGACAGGGTGATGTCATTTAAAACACACTCACACATATTCATATACCCCTCCTGTCTGGCCATTCATACAGGAGGCCACATTGTTCACACTTCCACTCACACACATACATATATATTCAGCTGTTCTATTAACGACCGATGTGATCGTTGTCTAGCTTTTTGCCTCTTTGAGCCAGACTTCATAGCATTTCTCATATTTCTCCCATTCAGTCCAAATAATAATAACAGTAATTAATACTTATATATTATAGTG
The DNA here is from genome assembly GCA_023553655.1 of Myrmecobius fasciatus. Taxonomy (NCBI): domain Eukaryota; kingdom Metazoa; phylum Chordata; class Mammalia; order Dasyuromorphia; family Myrmecobiidae; genus Myrmecobius; species Myrmecobius fasciatus. The sequence continues at coordinate 18,109 of JAJPUD010022293.1, read as the reverse complement.
CTTATGATATATAAATATATTTATGTATTATAGTACCTACAAAAACTTTATGCATATAATTTATTAAATTAAATATCACATGGGGATGGAGATTAGGATATAGACATAAATAAAGATAAGAGATAAATTGAGATGAGTCTTAAAAGAAAATGAAGAATATGAGAATAGTATCATAGATTTAGATCTGTAAGTGCCCTTGGAAATCATCAAGTTTAGCCCCTTTATTTTACAGGTGAGGAAACTGAAGCTCAAAGAATGTAGGTAAGTTACTCAGATTAACACAATTTCTATGATTTTACCAGAATAGGACATTCCCTATTCAAAAACTGATGAGGTGAGATTTTTCACCCATGTCTTTCAATCCAGCACTCTTAGTTTCTTTGACATATTGCATTTTGTAGCTGGGAAGGATGTGCATTTTAAAAGGGAAACAGCTGGTGGGAGTGTAGAGAATGGGCTAAAGGAATATTCAGATTGGAAAAGAAATGATAGTCTAGTTTGGAGAGAATATGATAGTGTGTGATTTAGCAGCAGAATCTGTCTTAGACTATCAGAAGATCTGGCTGTCACTCACCTTTTAGTTTTGGCTTCTTTTTTTGGATGGTGTACATGCTGCTAGTCTAAGACTTCTGTCTGCATCATCTAATCAGATCTCATAGTATTGAGCCTTCATCCCACTGTCTTCCTCTATGTTTCATTTATGGTTGCTCATAAGGATACACTATATAAAGGTATTCATCAGAATGATAGAAATAAGTCACAGCATGTTAATAGTAATGCACCCAGCATGTGCATTCCCAACCCATGACCTTCCCATTTACCCTCATCAAACCCCCAAGTGGAAAGCAGGACAAAACCCCAGGAATTTAGTTCCCTATTGTTCTCTTCCAGAAGTGGTCCCAGACATTCAATCAAGACATTTAATACACAAAATAATGTGGTGAATCAGCTCCCTGTTGATACAATTCAAGAACTCAAACACACTTTGGTTTTCTTAGAGTTAGTTTTAGACATTGGATTTGCCTCTAAATGATGGCAATTCCACTTTCTGTCTCTTTTTGGGAGGTGTGTGCATTGAATCATGTCTGTCTCTCAAATTCTGGAGAGATAAACAACATGGTAATTTATTTGGATATCAATCAATCAACTGATCAACAAACCGTTTTTATATGTCAGGTACCATTCCATGCTTTGGTGATACAAAACTAAAAATGAATCAGTTTTTATACTGAAGTTAGTTAAATTCAGAGCAGAGAAGTAATGATTTTTCTTATTTCTAAAATGATTTTTTCCTGAACTTATATTGTTTATCTTTCATTCTTGAAAAGGACCAATGACATCATAAGAATAATGACTTGTGAATGAATTGGAATTATGAGGAAGAACTGTGAAAGTCATCTCTCTTCCTCTTTCATTAAAACAAAACAAGATTTCCATATACACAAAAGTGCATAAGAAGATTTTTTTCTCAAATTATTGAATTGGAATTCAAATTATTTCTTCCATTATATCTACTGTGTTGAATATCCAGTGTGTTGGATCTGGTAAAAAGTGATTGTTAAATTTTCAGTGTGAGCCTTTATATCTTAAAAATTAGCAAACACTATAAATTTAGGCTTATATATAATTTTATTGATTGTCCACATTTCATAAAGTGATTGAACAAATACTAATAGTGAAGATTAAACTTAAATGTCTTTGTTGGAATAATTTTTGGAAGGCCAGTTGTTAATGTTAACCAGCACACCCCAGTGTTTTATAAGCGTGTATGTTTATGTGCAAAAATATTTGTGGCAAGAAACTGGAAACTGAATGAATGCCCATTGGTTGGAGAATGGCTGAATAAGTTATGGTATGTGAATATTATGGAATATTATTGCTCTGTAAGAAACAACCAGCAGGATGACTTCAGAGACACTCAAAGAAACTTACATGAACTGATGCTAAGTGAAATGAGCAGAACCAGGAGATCATTATACATGGCAACAACAAGGTGATACAATGATCAATTCTGATGGATATGGCTCTCTTCAACAATGAGATGATTCAGACCATTCCAATGATCTCGTAATGAAGAGAGTTATCTATACCCAAGGAGAGGACTGTGGGAACTGAATGTGGTTCATAACATAGCATTTCACTCTTTTTGTTGTTGTTTGCTTGCATTTTATTTTCTTTCTCATTTTTTTTCTTTTTTGATTTGATTTTTCTTGTGAAGCAAGACAATTGTATAAATATGTATGCATATATTGGATTTAACATATATTTCTACCATGTTTAACATATATTGGATCTCTTGCCATCTAGGGGAGGGGATGGGGAGGAAATTGAAACACAAGGTTTTGCAAAGGTTAATGTTGAAAAATTATCCATGCATGTTTTGAAAATTAAAAAAAAACTTATAAAAGTGTGTTTAAACCTTTGTCAATATTAAATAAAAGTGAGGTTTATCTGATGCCCTCTTTATATATTCCTTATGTACATTATTATACTTTTCTTATCATACACCCTAATTCTGAGAAATGAAGTTTTACTGATACTAATAGAAAAGACTTGTTCTCCCCAATCCTCCTTTATTTTCCATTCTCTTTTCTTTTTTCAAACCCTAAGAACAGAACCAATCTACTCTCATTTTATCTGCTTATCTCATTTAACTCTTTCAATATTATTTGAATACATTAAGTTATTCTTGGTTGTAAGCCTATGTCTTTTGCTTTTTGGAATATTGTTCCCCAAGATTTCCTCTTATTTATAGTAAAGATTGTCAGATCTGATGTGCTCCTGACTTGCTATTTGAACTTTCTTGATGCTCCAATTTTTTTTCTTCCTTTGTTATAGAAGCTCTAGATTTAGTGGATTCTTTCTAGCTTTACTTTGCCATCTGATTCTAAAGTATCTGGGCAGTTTTCATTTATGATTTCTTGAAATATAGCATCTAGGCTTTGAAACAATTCATGGCTCTCAAAGAGTCCAATGATTCTTAAATTATTTCTCATTGTAATATCTAGTATATTACATTTTCCTAAAATTTCAATTTTGTTTTTACTACTTCTTGAAGTCTTATTCAGTTTTGATTTGTTTCATCTACTCTAGTTTTTAGGGATTCTGTTTCTTGGATAAGATTTAGCACTTTCTCTTCTAAACTATTTTTTCTCCTTCTATTTCTTTCTTCCAGAACTTTTCTTTCATTTTACTTGTCTCTTGCTTGATTTCTCCTAGATAGTTATGTAGTCATTCTGGAAAATCTATTTTTTTTTCCTTTGAGTCTCTGCTTGCAGTACTAAGAGTTACTTTTTACTTTTAGACTGAAATGTTTGGCATCCGTAGATCTACATAATTACAAAACATATTGATCAATGTGTTCTTTGCTCTAGTCACCTCTCCATCTTTAATTCCTGCATCAGGGCTTTGTGTCTGCCTCACCTAAATCCAATTTTCAAAATCCAAAATCCAAAATTCAAGAAATCACCTTTCTGATGTCATTGGTTCTCTTCCAGAATGAAGGACAAGCAACAGTCTAAGAATGGGAGTGAATTCAATTAGTGAAAGCCAGAGTGATTTGGGTTTAAGGCCTGCTCAAAGAAGGAAGGAAGGAAGGAAGGAAAGAAGGAAGGAAGGAAGGAAGGAAGGAAGGAAGGAAGGAAGGAAGGAAGGAAGGAAGGAAGGAAGGAGCATTGTCTAACTGTAACTTTCAAGTTGGGTCCCCAGTGGGGCAGCTACCCCCCTGTTCATAGATAGTTGTTCTCCTATTTCTTTCTTCCAGAACTTTTCTTTCATTTTACTTATCTCTTGCTGGATTTCCAATTCACTTGCAAGTCAAGACATCACCTTCTGGATGTCATCCATCCCCTTTGAGAAAGGAAAGACAACCAACAACAAACAGCCCTACCCCTCCCCATCATCTCCTGGGTCTTAGAGACCTTTTATGCCATCTCAAAATACAGAGTTAGGGAGCTTAGAGCCAGAGACACCTGGGCTGTTCCTCTCTGAGTGTCTCCACTACATCCCCCTGGATGCTTTTAATGACTTCTTATGTGAATTTCTGACCATTCTGATATTTTTGGGAGGAGCCCTCCACTCTTGCTGCTTCTGGACACAGAACCTTGTAGGTTATAGCTATCTCTGGCTAGTCTGGTCCCATTGGGAGTCTACTGACTTGTTTGTCTGTATTGGAGTGCCACTTTTTCTGTTGGCCCTTTCTTGTTACCTCTGGAATTCTGACTGACTTTTGCACAGTTCTGAGGTAGAAGTAGTAACTTACTGTAATTTATCATTATATTTCTTGATTATTATTTAGAATTTTTGTTTTAGTAGATGATAACTGACAAACATTATTAGAATAATAGCACTGCTAAGGTCTGGGGGCCTCAGGATTATGGCTGTATTTCTCCTAGAAGCTGCACCACATCAGTGGGACTTGACAGTGGGTTAGATATCAGAAGTGAGAGAAACAGAAATGTCAAAGATGAACCTGAAATATAAAGCAGGTGGAAGGATGATTATCACTGTAACACTGGCATATTTGGAAGAGGGAAAGATTTAGGGGGAAAGATGAGAAAGTATATTTTGAAAATGTTGAAAATCCTGATGGAACCTCAAGACAGAAATTTCTATAGAGAAGGAAAGGAGGAAACAAGCAATTAGTAAGCACTTATTTGTGCTAGACATTGTATTAAGCCCTTTATAGATATGATATCATTTGATCCTTATAACAACTATGGGAGGTAATTATTATTATTATCTGCATTTTATAGGTAAGGAAATTGAGGTAGACAGGTTAAAGGAAGTGTCTGAGACCAAATTTCAGTTCTTCTTTGTTACTCCAGGCTCAGTGAATTCAAGGGAACAGATAAGGTCATTAGGAGGGAAAGTACCAGAAAAATTGAGGGTCCAGGACAGAGCCTAAAACATTTATCATGTAGTGTTATACATTAGATTTATTTATATATTGGTCTTACCTCATTATTAGGCTATGGACTCTGTGAGAACAGGCATGCAATGATTATTTATTATTTCAGATTTTATATCATCTTAGTCCCTAATAATGCTCTATACACTGAATGCATATATCTGCAATAATATTTGTTGATTTGAATTGTGGAACTGAATTACCATTTCTGAATTAAACCTCGATGCTAAAGTCAAATCAAAGAGCATTTATTAAGCACCTACTATGAGCCAGGCATACTGTTAAATTGTGGAGATTAAAAAGAAAGTCAAAATTAATTCTTTCCCTCCAAGAGGGAGCCTAATATTAATTAAAACAATAACAACAACATTGCTTATTCAAAGCAAATTGAAACCAGATCGCAAAATCCATGTATGAATTAAAATGGAGATGGAAGGGACAGAGAGACAGCTTGATTTTATGGAAGGAATCTTGAACTGGGGAGATTTAGGTTTGGGTTCAGATTCTACCACTTGCTGCTTTGAGCAATTGTGCCTTCTTTCTTTTTCATTATTTCTTTAAAGATCAAATGATGATATGTATGAAAGTACTTTAAAAACTGTAATGTACTCTATAATTAGTGAGGCTTATTTTACTTGTTGAGTTTGGAATTGGATAGAAAGCATTAAGCCTCAGAAAGTGAGAGAGTTCAATTTGGGTATGAATCCCATGAGATTTCTTTGGGCACAACCTTTGGCTTGGGAGGGCTGATGCTGGAGATCTCCAGCCATGGTGACAGCCCTTGTTAGAGATGTGCAGCTGCCCACCCTGGAGATTTGCAGACTCCAGAAGCCAGATCTTATTTGTAGAAGCTTTAGATAATTTGCCTGTCTCTTTTTTATCCAAACAATCCACAGTGCTTTACACAGAAAGCCTGACATTCCCTGGAGCTTTATCAAATGGCCCATTTCCTTTTGCCTTTATATACACAGAGTGGGTCCCAAGTTCCCTGCTCAAATTCTGGAGGGCACTAACTACGTGAGCAGGAGAACGAGTTAGCTTCCTCTTGGATTCTCTTTTCAAATGCCAGGGAGGCTTTATTGCCAAAGTAGCCATAGCAATAATCTTCATTTTTCTGAAGTTGAAGCTGCTGTTCAGGGTCATGATATGGGAATATAGAGAGGCAAGACACTTCTTTCAATGTCGAATAGCACTGTGAGACAGCCAAAATAATGTTAGGTTTAATTCAGAAAAGTCTCAGCAAGCCATAGAATTCAAACCTAGAAAAGAACTTAGAGACTGTCTACTCCAGTTATTTTTTTCCCCCAATTAATAAGCATTTTTCTTCCTTTTCACCAAAAGTAAAAATAAAACATAAACCTTTGTTAACAAATACACATATTCAAGCAAAACAAAATCCCATATTGACCATGCCCAACCCCATCTTTTTTTTTTTTTTTTGAGAGGTAATTGGGGTTAAGTGACTTGCCCAGAGTCACACAGCTAGAACGTGTTAAGTATCAGAGACTGGATTTGAACTCAGGTCCTCCTGATTCCAGGGCCAGTGCACTATCCATTCTGCCATCTACCTGCTTCCCAATCTGATCTTTTTACAGATAAGAAAACTGAGACTTACAGAAGTTAAGACCTGATTCTGACGTAATATTGATCAGAAATGTATTTGGTCTCAGTTTCCTACTTTGTCAAATAAGGATTTTTTGCTAGATGCTCTCTGAGGATCCTTCTAGATTTGACATTCTACTGGGAAAAGAGGAGAGAAGGGTCTATGCTTATTATTTCATTATAGTAGGAAATTTCCAGTGACTAAACTCCCCTCCATCACCATTCTTCAACATATAGTTACTGGGGACACTGGGATGTTAGATGACTTATTCAGAGTCACACAGACAAGACATATCAGAACTAGAACTTGAATCCAGTTCTTTCTGAGTCCAAGACCAGTATTCTATCTATCATGCCATGCTTATTTATTTTGTGTTTCTATGAATGACTTTGTTTTTAACCTTCATTTTATTATTACTTTTTTTGTTTGGTTTTGTCTAAGATTTCTGAAGATAGAAGTTTTACTCCCTTTCCCTGAGAAATCTTTTTCTCTTTGTCTATCATTCTCTCTCTGTCTCCCCCTTCCAATCCCCTTGTCCCATTGCATTGTAAGCTGAAATATTTTTTATTAAAGCTTTTTATTTATAGAACATATAAGTAATTTTTCTATATTGACTTTCACAAAATTTTGTTCCAAATTTTTTTCTCCTTCCCCCCACCCTCTCCCCTAGATGGCAAGTAGTCTAATTCATGTTAAATATGTTAAAATATGTGATAAATCCAATATATGTATACATATCTATACAGTTATCTTGACGCACAAGAAAAATCATATTTAGAAAGAGAAAAAAACCTAAGAAGGAAAACAAAATGCAAGCAAATATTCACAGAAAGCATTAAAATGCTGAGTTGTGGTCCAAACTCAGTTCCCACAGGCCTCTCTCTGGATGTATATGACTGAAATATTGAAAAGGATACTGACTTTGGCATTACAGAACAGAACGTGAATTCAAATTCTACAAATGCTACAAATAGCAGTATTACTCTGTAGGATATTGACTGAATTGTTTTACCTCTCTGGGTTTCAATGTCCTTATTTGTAAAAGAAAGCAATTGGATTAGATGACCTCAGAGCTCACTTTCTGGTCTTTATTCTATGATTTATGAGAGCAGGGACTATAAACTAAATGAAACTAAATCTTTTATGCCTCTAGAACGGTGCTCTGAACCCAGGAGGTATTTAATAAAAGTTGGTCACTTGCTTGGTCCTTTCAATGGACTGCAGTCCCTAGGTGTGTTCCTCTTCAAACAGGATTCCAAATCAGGAGACAGAGTAATATTCTCACTGCTCTAGAGCAGGGAGAAGATTTTTGTTCCATTCCCTTGGTTCTCCTTGAGGCACTTCCTCATGATTGTCACAGTATAAATCCCTTTATTAGAAGGAAAGTTGGTGGCTGATTGCTGCTGTCTCAGTCACTTTGAAAGAAATTCATCAAGATAAATGTGTTCAGGGCTGGAGCGTGGCCATAGCCTTTGTGAAATTTGGGAAGATTATTACTATAAATGGCGCCTGGACATTGTACAGAGGCTCTTCTAAGAGACTAGGGGGAAAGAGCTAATTTACAGATGATTGTCTTCTATCTGCACTCGGCCCACTTGCAATGATAATAGGGATGAGAGCTACCATTCCTCTAATATTTTAAGCTTTCCAGGGCATCATCTCTGCCACAATGTTAGGAGGAAAGCTTTATAGTATATCAAGTTTCATTTAATTGGGGCATGCATTTTAAAGGTCTAATAAATATTCATCTCGTCATAGAGATGGGGACTAGCCCCATGATTTCACTGGCATAAGGGACTCCCAGATGAAGAAGTTCCTTTTACCCACTCTGCAGCTTGTAGTCTACAATAAGCGTTTTCAAAATGTCTGTGAGTTCAAACCAATTTTCACAGAAAATGTTTGAATTTTGCATATGATAAATATGAATAGATAAAACCTACACAAACAAAAAATGTTTGGGAGGGAGTTCTTAATAATTTAGTTCAGTCATTTCAGTCATGCCTGACTCTTCATTACCCTATTGGGATTTTTTAGTAAATATATTGAAGTGTTTAGTCATTTCCTTTTCTACCTCATTTTACAGATGAGGAAACTGAGGCAAATAGGGTAAAGTGACTTGCCCACAGTCACTCAGTCAGTGTCTGAATCTAGGTTTGAACTCAAGTTTTCCTGACTCCAGACCTAGGGCTCTATCCATTGTACCACATAGCTGTCCTTTTAAGACTGTGAGGAGTCCAAAGGACACTGAGAAGTGACTTACTCAAGAGTTACAGCAGTTATATTTCAGAGGCAGGACTTGAATGGGAGCCATCTGTCTTACAACTTCAATATATAAAATAATTTACTAAAGAAAATATAATTTGGGAATAAACAATTAGGTTATTACAGGTGGTTTACTATAGAAGACCATACATTACTTCAGATTTTGAATTATGATGGAACAGATTTATAAGTGATAGCATTTAAATTTAGAATATTTATTGAATACAAGCAGAATTAGGGTAGGTTTTGTTTCTCTAAAGCTGCTCCACCACTTAGGCAAAGCTTAACGGGCAATCCTAATGCACACTGATTTGATGAGATGCTGCTATGGATCCTACCTATTTCAGAGAGTTATTGTGGAGGAAGAGCACTAGGTAAGGCCCATCGTGTGAGGGCTCACAGTAGAAAGGACACTCAGTTTGTAATCAAGAGATACATGCCTTCCAATCCTTCCTCTGACCCATGGGATGGTTGTTGTCCTTCTCACTTGAAAAGGACCAAAATGACATCACTGTTAGAATTGAGATACAGTGTGTCTGACTGGCTGATCGGACCAATACAAGTGAGGGATGCTGTGGCCCAGGTTGGACACAAATAGTCCCTAGGAACATTTGGGGCAGCTTCTCTAATTTTGTGCATTTCTTTTGGGCTAATTCAATTCTGCTTTGCTCATAGAGCACAGCCCCTTCTCTGATGAGGGCACTCCATGCTGGTGGTCCTGTGCCAGTGTCTCCTATGTCATACAATTGACCTTGAGAGTGTCCTTTTTTCTGATTACCTTGTGAACGCTTGCCCTATATGACTTCTTCATAAAATAATTTTTTTTGTCAAGTATACATTTGGCACTTGAACAATGTGGCCAGCTTGACAGATTTCTGCTCTCTGCAATAGAGTTAGAATGCTTCACAGTTTAGTTCGAGAAGGGACCTCAGTGACTGATACCTTATCCTGCTAGGTGATCTTCAGACTCTTCCTAAGATAATTCACATGGAAGGGATTCCAATTCCTGGCAATGATTGGTATAATGTCCAAGGGTGGCTCTATGACTCTGAAGAGGTCATTTCACCTCTTAGCTTCAGTTTCCCTCTCTATTAAATGAGGTTAACAACTTTTATATCTACCTCATAAGGTTGTTGTGAAGATCAAATACAAATATTATGCTCATCATTTTGCCAAATTCAAAATGTTATTTAAATGTCAGCCATTAACATACTTCCATCCTATGGGGTAAGGGACATAACATGTATTTCATTCCATAAAAGGCTGTTTATGACTAGTAGCTTAAATCGGGAAGACAACAGTCAATCAGCACATGAGGCAATTAGCAAGCATTCATTAACTGATTTCCAAAAAGGTCTTTCTTATCATATTACGCAGAACAGTCTTGAGAATTGGTTGGACAAAAGCATTGTCTACCTCAAATTTTTCATCAGTCTGCACAGCAGCCATTGGCAGTGACTCTAATACTACTCTCTAACCTCACCCCTCCCCTTAGCTTTTCCCAGTTTCAGAGTTTCTGTTTTGGAATAATAATTACTGAAATTACCAACTGAGCCCTCCCACAATGTTTATTCTTAAACATAACAGAAACATATAAACACAATAGCAAAAATAATTAATATATGAAACAATGTGATTAACAAGGAAGTGAATCACCACGGAAACATTATTGGTATACAAAGGGGGACAAATGCTTGCTCTTGCCAAGGGAATTTTAAAATCATTTTCCTTTGATTTCCTTCCTCTCCATCATTATGGGAGAGAATATAAATTCACTTGCTAAGTAAAGAGTGGAAATGATATTTTGGGTTTTCTGCTCTTCAGGTTCTTTCCTTAAAGTCCTTGTGACAGATTACAGAATAGATGGGATCTCTTGCCTGAATTCTAATCACTGACATGGTCCAGGTGGGATCCTGGGGTTGAGGACAAAATGACCACTGCCCCATAGGGTCTTTCCTCTGACTGCCACTCCACTCTACCTGCTATACCATGTACCTTTGCAATCATATATGTATATAATTTTCAAAAATTTAAAGCAAATGGAGAAACGTCTGGAACTATTGAACATAAGCCTACTTTTTTCACTTCTGTAAAAAATTTTCCACAAGAATTAGATAAATATTGATATAACTGATCTAGTTGTAGAAATATCTTTGAAAGAAATTGTAGATGGACAGTGAACTGAGTCCGTAATTGATCAGGGGAATAGAGTGAATTGTATTACATTGGGAAATTAGCACAGTACATTAAATAATTCCAAACTTCTTGAAACACTCATATTCTTAATGCTAAGATTCTTCCAGTGATGTTATATTGCTGTGAAACATCAACTGCCAAAATCTCTGAATTACTGCATTTTAGGGCATTTTAAGGGCAATGGAGAGACTTGTAGAAAGTATAAGTAGGTTGTAACATATCACCAATATAAAACTGTGGAAGAGAAGCAATGTAAAAGGTATCAGCAAAGAAAGGTAGAATCAGAAAAGGAATCAGGCTCGTCATGTAGGCATCTGGATGTTTAATGATGTAAGCATTTGATTCAGTCCCATTTGCTATTTAATGTACTCCTTAAAGGAATAGATAGACTGTATAATTTCACAAGTGTGTATGCACATGTGAATATGTGTGGCTCTGTGTGTGAGAGAGAAAGAGAGACAGAGAGAGAAACAGAGAGAAAGACAGAGAAAGAGAAAGAAAGAGACAGACAGAGAGAGAGAGAGGAAGTGGGAGAGAGAGAGAAAAAGAGAGAGACAGAGAAACAGAGAGAAAGAGAGACAGAGAGGGAGAGAGAGACAGACAGACAGACAGAGAGTGAGAGAGAGACAGAGAGAGAAACAGAGAAAGACAGAGAGAGAAAGAGAAAGAAAGAGACAGAGACAGAGAAGGAGCAGGAGAGAGAGAGAAACAGAGAGAGAGAGAAAAAGAGAGAGAGAGAAAGAGAAGGAGAAAGAGAAAGAGAGAGGGAGAAAGACAGAGAGACAGAGAGAGCAAGAGAGACAGAGAGAGCGAGAGAGACAGACAGACACAGAGAGACAGAGAGAGACAGAGAGAGTGAGCAAGTGAGAGACAGACAGAGAGACAGAGACAGAGAGAGAGGAAGAGAAAGGGAGAGAGAGGGAGAGAGACAGAGAGACAGAGACAGAGACAGAGATATATCAGTTGATAGACTTTGTGCTGCTCCATTAAAACTAATAAAATGTCAAGAGATCCAGAAGATCCCCAACATGCGAGGTGGACACTATGTGAAGTATTTATGGGAAGACATTAAACAAGGTTTGCCCTCTGCCCTCTTGGAGGTGTGGGTTGTAGCCACACTAGCGAGTTCATGGAGTCATCAGAGTACTAAAATATTGGTAAGTCTTGATGAAAATGTAATTAGAGAATAGTCTTTTTTAAGTAACTTTCTGTAGATGACCTTATAATTATGGTGACAAAACTACCCAAGAGGCATAGAGCATATAAAATCTTGCTATACCTGTTGTTCAAAAAAGCAAAAACAAAATTAACATGGTAAATGAAAATTCATCCTCTAAAGCTTTCCTCAGGCAATGTGTCTCATCAGGCCTGCACTCATCAGGATTATAACCAGCATCTGTGGCTGAGATGACTAAGGAGATGTCCCGTGTTCTCTCTTGCTCCATGCCGTGGCTCTGGAAACCGAGAAAGTTGGATACTTAATGAGGTAAGCTTTTGATTCAGTTTCCTTTTACTTGGTGTACCCCCTGAAGGAGCAGATAGATGTATTCTAGGGCCTAACGCAAGCACAGGATGTTCTATCTTGCAGGAGCCTATATCACATTCACTGCTGTGCCCTAATACAGGTACCACCTCATTCCTTTCTGTGCTTCAGCTTCTTTGTCTCAGTTGGCCCCTGGCCAGATCCAATTCTCCTGAAACTTTCAATGTAAAATTCCTTTATAAATATATATTTTCCCACATAAGATGTCCTTCAGACTTCCTTGCCTTAGGAGAGTAGTCTATGGCTACATAGCCAAGCAAAGATAATTGGCCCAAATGGGAAATTAGAACTTGGCTTCTTTTACACCAGATTCAATTTAACCACAATAAACGAAGTGACATTTTTGAGCCCCTATTCAGGGGGGAAGAGCATACTGATGCCTTTTATTTTAATATCATATTATTTTGTGGATATATGCCTCCCCTCAACCCTTTTAAAAATGTATTACCAAAGAGAGGACATCAAGTAAGCAAAATCAACCTGACATTATATTCAGCATTCCCTACCCACCTTCCAGACGTCTCCAGCAAAAGGAAGAAAATGCATTTCTTCATCTCTTTTCTGATTCAAAGATCAGTCATTACAAGTAGAGAGCATAGAATTAACTTCTGTTAGTTTTTTTTTCCATTTGCATTATTGCAGTCATTGTGCATATCATTTTTTTCTGATTTTACTTACTTGGCTCTCCCTAAGTTTATACAAATCTTTCTCTATTTCTCTGAAACCCCTATGTTCACAGTCTTTTTATAGAGCAAAAACAATCCATTTTATTTGTATACCACAGTTTCTCTAGTCATTCCCTAATTAATATCCATCCACTTTGTTTCCCTATGTTTGCTATCACAAAGAGTGCTGCTATGAATATTTTAGTATATATACAATCCTTTTTATCTGTGATTTCTTTAGGCAATCATACTTAGCAGAAAGTATATACCTCCTATATTCCAGGTATTGGAGGAAAAAAAAAAAGAAATCCTTACCCTTAGGTGAGTTTACAATCTTTGGGTGGGGTGGCAATGGGGGACAAGGACCTGAATACAGAAAACAACAACAATTCAAATCAGTGACAGTCAGTGATGTAATCAAAAGAGGAAATCACTAAAGACCAAAAACAGTCAGTCAAGGAAAGCTTCTGAAAGGAAATATGATTTAAGAAGGACTTTGAAGGATGATTAAGATTTCAATAAATGGAGAGGAGGGGAAAGTGCACTAAATACTTATTGGACTGCATCTTATTATTGGACAACTGAGTTTCTCAGTAGGAGCAAATTATGGTTCTCTTTTCTTTTTTTTCACTCCTCAATAAATAACTTGAGCAAAGAAAAGAAAATAAGAGAAAAGACCAGAAAAGAAAAGAGACCAATTTCATTACACTCTAGAGGAGACTACATAGCTCAGTTGACTGCAATAATGTCTAACATCTTGGCAAGGTCTTATGTGGGGTTTCATCTACTGATAACCTGTACTTGGGTACTTTCTGGGGATAAAGAAAGAAGAATAACAGAATAACAGAACTAGGGGATTTGAGGGGAAAGCTTTTTCTTAATTAAGCCAAAATCTACCTCTTAACAAGTCCCAGTGATTCTTAGACAGTAAGCAACAATTCTTTATATCTGTTGAGACTGAGATAAAATTTCTTTCTTTATATTTATTTATATCTTTTGTTTTTAATGTCAGCTTCATTTCTGAATATATCCCTCTTCACTTCCTTTCAACAATGAGTCACTCCTCATAAAAAAAAGATTCTAAAAGAAGAAAAAATGTAATCCAACAAAACCAATTAGCACATGGACCATGTCTGACATTCTACATAATATTCCTAGTTTGAGGTATACAAAGGACACTTGTATTTCTTATTTTATGGATCCTCACTTGTTGAATGGGCAGCTGTTTGTCTTTCATTCTCAGAGGACCAAGACTTCAGGGAGGTGATGCCGTGATATGTGAATGAACTAGGTTTGAGGGAGGACTGTGCAAAGTCACGTGCCTCACTTTCTCCTTCAGAGTCATCTGAAGGCAAGATATAAACATAGATCAGGATGAGTGGACATGGCCCTGGATGCAATGGAAACCTTGGCCTTTTAAAGCCAAGATCTTATCCAGGTCTCAGTTTGACTGAGGCAATTCCTAAATAATGATTAAGGCTAGGTAAGAAATGAGACAAACAACAACCTCTTTTACTGAGGAAAGTGTAACACAGTATATGGATTTGGAGACAGGAAGACATGAATTCCAGTCCAGTCACTGATACTCATTAGCTGCATTACTATGGGGTAAATAATTTAACTTGTATATGTTTCAGGTGACTTTCTAGAAGTTGTTAATCATTTGGGAATCTGGGTTGGAAACTGCCAAGATCACAAGTCTTTTATATATTCAATCCTCAGGAGAAGTCTGGAATAACCCAGAAGAATCATTATCTGACAAAGTTTGGAGAGTAGGTGAAAAGTAAGGTTAAAAGAACCAGACTTTATTGTGTTCTTCCCATCTTTTTTTTTTTTTTTTTTTTTTTTTTTTTTTTTTTTTTTTACAGATACCGCTCACGTATAAATTGAGAAGGTTGGATTTACTGGTCTCTGAGTTTCCTTCTGACACTATATCCAGGACAATTAAAGCTAGGCTTCTTGAACTTATTTTGTAAAAAGTTTGTGATAATTGCATTTCAATACAATTTATTTCTTTTGCAATTCTACATGTTTGTTTTATGTATTTAAAAACATTATTCTGGGAAGGGATCCATGAGTTTGATCATATTTGCCAAAGGAAGACATGACATTAAAAAAATGGTTATGAATTTTTGAAATTTCAACTAGTTGTCAGTGGGGACTGGTATTTATTCATAGACAATAGCTCTTTCTTTCCACTAGATGGGATCTTGCTTTTGTCTATGTCTCTATTCCTTTCTTTCCAGGCCTGAGTTTTACTGAGATATATGTGCTCTAATCTACTTGAAACTAGTTCACCAATAATTCCATTAGCCTAAAAGTACATGGTCCCAAGTTACATGATTCATTTATGTCTACAACTCGCTAATTTGTAAGGGTTATTAATAAATTAAACCTATAAAATTCTCAGCTCATTTGGCTTGAGTTGCAACTACAGAAAGAAAATCCTTATATCCTAGACAGAAATTTAAGTTTCTAACCAGTTTGGTTCTGTAGGTGTAACAAGTTAATAGCATCCTCCATTGTATCCTCCTTCCTTTACCACCTTTCCCCCAAACATAGCCACAAGCAACTAATTAACAACAAACTTGAGTCATGGCTCACTTATGACTGGTCATAATTTTTTAAGGCATTCTTTAGCTTTTTGTATTTCCTTTTGCATCACTGTCAATTTTTTCCCTAATTTTCTTTTTATTTCTCTTGCATGATTTTTGAAATCCTTTTTGAGCTCTTCCATGGTCTGAGCCCAATTCTTATATTTCTTGGAGGCTTTGGATCAGCCTCTGAATGTGTGTTTTGATCTTCCTTGTCACCATAATAACTTTCAATGGTCAGAAACCTTTTCTGTTTTCTACTTATTTTCCTAGCCTGTTACTTAGCTTTTAACTATTTATTAAAGGAAGGCTTTGTTTCCAGGGTGTACTTTTGAGTGTACTGTCCCAAGCTTCAGAGATTTTGCGCAGCTGTTCTAAATGGTCCTTCCAGAGACCTGACCACAGGTACTTTTTTCTGGCCTGGAATTGTTAGGAGTGTCCCTGCTCCATTGTAGCTGTAAGATATGTGCTAAAGCTTTGCTGCTTTGCTGAAGCTGAGCCAGAGCTGGGGCCAGAGCTGTGCTGGGACTACATGGGACAGGACTGGGACTGGCTGGGGATGATTTAGAGATCGGGTCTGGGGCTGCACTGACACAGTTTGCACTGGGACTGTATGCTGCACTCCCACACAGACCTTTTCTGTTGACTTTCTAAGGTGTTTTCAGCTGGAAAATGTTCTACTCTATCTTTTTGCATGTTTTGACAAACTCTAAAATTTGTTTAGAGTCATTCTTTAAAAGAATTTAGAATGGTTTAAGGGAGAGGTTGGGCAAGTTCCTGTCTTTACTGTGCCGTCTTGGCTTCACCTGACTGATCGTAATTTTTAAGGGAGAAATCAGAAAATAAAAATAGTTTAAGTAGAGAAAATTGTGAAAACTGGTAATCCATGGCAGACTTTAAGGAAGGGAGTTAAACCTTGTTGTTCTTTAGTGATCTAAAGGAGCAATGTCATTGCCACCTCTATAAGAGCTTTTTTCTTTTAGATCTCTCCTTTTATTTATAGAATTTTGGATTTGCTATTTAATTATGGGATTTTAACTTGTTATTTTTCTAGTTTTTTTAGTTGCATGCCCAATTCAATGATCTCTTTCTCTATTCTATTCAAGTTTCTACAGATATAAAATTTCCTCTAAGAAATGCTTTGATTGAATCCCATGAATTCTGGTATGTTATCTCATTACTGTTATTCTCTTGAATGAAATTATTGATTGTTTCTAGGGTTTGTTGTTTCACCCACTCATTCTTTAGTTTATTTAGTTTTCAATTAATTTTTGGTCTATTTTCCTCCAACCCTTTAATACATGCAATTTTTATTGCATTATGATCTGAAGAAGATGCATTTACTATTTCTGCATTTCTGCATTTGCTCTTAAGGATTTTATGCCCTAATACATGGTCATTTTTTGTGTAGGTTCTATATGTTGCTGAGGAAAAAAAAGTATATTCCTACCTTTCTGTCCCCATTCAATTTTCTCCAAAGGTCTATCATACCTAACTTTTCTATTTACTTCCTTCACTTTTTTTGTTTATTTTGTGTTTCAATTTATCTAGTTCTGATAGAGGAAGGTTGAGGTCCCCCACTAGTATAATTTTGCTGTCTATTTCTTTTTACAACTCTCAACATTTTCTTAAGGAATTTGGAGGGCTGTATCATTTGGTGCATATATATTTAGCATTGATGTTACTTTATTATCTACCCTTTAGCAAGATGTAGTTTCCTTCCTTATCTCTTTTTTTTAATAAAGCTTTTTATTTACAAAACATATGAGTGATTTTTCTACATTGACCTTTGCAAAAACTTTTTTCCCCCAAGCTTTTCCCCTCCTTCCCTCCACCCCCCACCCCTAGATGACAGGTAATCTAATACATGCTAAATAGGATAAATTATATGACAAATACAACATATGTATACATATCTATACAATTATCTTACTGCATACAAAACATCAGATCTAGAAAGAGAAGAAGAAAAAACAACCTAAGAAGGAAAACAAAATGCATGGAGATATTCACAGAAAGCGTTAAAATGCTGTGTTGTGGTCCACACTCAGTTCCCACAGGCCTCTCTCTAGATATATATGACTATCTTCATCGCTGAACAATAGGAACTGGTTTGAATCACATCATTGTTGAAGAGAACCATGTCCATCAGAATTGATCATCATATAGTCTTGTTGCTGTGTATAATGTTCTCCTGGTTCTGCTGATTTCACTCAGCATCAGTTCATGCAAGTCTCTCCAGGCCTCTCTGAAATCCTCCTGTTGGTCATTTCTTACAGAGCAATAATATTCCATAACATTCATATACCATAGTTTATTCAGCCATTCTCCTATTGA
>JAJPUD010022292.1:0-21678 GCA_023553655.1 Myrmecobius fasciatus | reverse complement strand
TTTTTGAGACTAATAATTTGATTTTCATCTTTCCTTTTTCTAATCAAATTAACTAGAGGTTTATCTATTTTGTTTTTTTTTCATAAAATGAACTTAGTTTTATTAATTCAATAGTATTTTACTTTCAATTTTATTAATCTCTCCTTTTATTTTTAGGATTTCAAGTTTGGTATTTGATTGGGGATTTTTAATTTGTTCTTTTTTACCTTTTTAGTTGCAAGCCCAATTCATTGATTTTTATATTTATTTTATGCAAATAAGCATCTAGAGATATAAAATTTCTCCTTTTTACTGCTTTGGAGGCATCCCACAAATTTTGGTATGCTGTCTCATTATTGTCATTCTCTTGGATGAAATTAGTAATAGTGCCTGTAATTTGCTGTTTCACCCATTCATTCTTTAGTATTAGATTATTGAGTTTCCAACTACTTTTTGGTCTATTTTCTCCTGGCCTAATATTGCATGTGATTTTTATTGCATTATGATCTGAAAAAAATACATTTTCTATTTCTCCCTTCCTGCATTTGATTTTGAGGTTTTTGAGTCCTAACCCATGGTCAATGTTTGTATAAGTTCTATGAACCACTGAGAAAAATGTAAACTCCTTTCTGTCTCTATTTTATTTCCTCCAAAGATCTGTCATACCTAACTTTTCTAACATTTTGTTTACCTTCTTAACTTCTTTCTTATTTATTTTGTGATTGGATTTATCTAATTCTGAGAGAGGGAGGTTGAGATCCCCCACTATAATAGTTTTTCTGTCTCTTTCTTCTTGCATCTCTGTGAACATTTCCTTTAGGAATTTCTATGCTATATCACTTGGTGCGTATATGGTTAGTATTGAAATTGCTTCATTATTTATGGTACCATTTAGTAAGATATAGTTTCCTTCCTTGTCTCTTTTAATTAGATCTATTTTTGCTTTTACTTGATCTGAGATCAGTATTGTTACCTCTGCTTTTTTTTGTTCATCTGAAGCATAATAGATTCTGCATGCTTTAAATGTTTTTCCTGTAAACAGCATGTTGTTGGATTCTGGCTTTTAATCCAGTCTGCTATCTGCTTCCACTCTATGGGAGAGTTTATTCCATTCACATTCACAGTTAAAATAACTAATTCTGTATTTCCTTCCATCCTATTTACTCTAGGTTATACTTTTCTCTTTCCTATCCCCTTTCCCTCCTCTGTAGTATTTTGCTTTTGTTAACCACTTTCCTGAAACAATCCTTTCCCTTTAAAGCCCCACCCCCTTTTTTACACCTTTCCCCTAATTCTTCTGTTTTCCTTTCTTTTATTCTTACCCTTTCTTTCCTCCCTTTCCTTCCTATTTCCTTATAAGGGAGGACAAATTTCTTTGTGATACCAAATGTGTCTATTATTCTCTCAGAGCCAAATCTCATGAGATAAAGATTAACACAATGCTCATCCCCCTCCCTTCTTTCCCTGAATTATAATGGGTTTTCTTTGCCTCTACATGTGATATAATTTCACTTATTTTACCTCCTTTTCCCTCTTCTTCTGATGTTATCCTTTTCTACCTCTAATTTCTTTTTCATAGTATCATAATATAATAAAATCAACCCTCATTCTCTGAGTATATCCATAACATAAATATAGCTCTCAAGAGTTTTTTTTTTCTTTTTACCTTTTTATGTTTCTCTTGAGTTCTGTGTTTGGAGATCAAATTTTTTGTTTAGTTCTGGTCTTTTCATTAGAAATAGGTGAAATTCACCTATATCATTGAATGTCCATCTTATTTCCTGAAAGAGAATGCTCATTTTAGTTGGATAGTTTATTCTTGGCTATAATCCTAGTTTCTTTGCTTTTTGGAATATCAGATTTCAGGCTCTTTTATTCTTTAAAGTGGAAGCTGCTAGGTCCTGGGTGATCCTAATTGTGGCTCCTCAGTATTTAAATTGTTTCTTTCTGCCTGCTCACAATATCTTTTCCTTGGTATGTTAGTTATGAAATTTAGCCACAATATTCCTTAGGGATTTAATTTTAATTTTGGGGTTTCTTTCACAGGTGATTGGTAGATTGTTTCAATAGTTATTTTGCCTTCTGATTCTAAAATATCAGGGCAGTTTTTTTTTTTTTCATGATTTCATGGAAGATAGTGTCTAGGTTCTTTTTTTCATCATGGCTTTCAGGAAGCCCTATACATTGTCTCTCCTAAATCTATTTTCCAGGTCAGTTGTTTTTCCTAGGAGATATTTCACATTTTCTTTTTTTGTTGTTGTTTTCGTTTGACGGATTCTTGAAATCTTGTTTAGTCATTCACTTTCATTTGTTCGATTCTAATTTTTAATGTCTTATTTTCTTCAGTTACTGCTTTTAGCTCCTTTTGCAATTAATTAATTACATTTTTTTGTTCATTGCATTCTTTTTCCATTTTTTTCCCAATGATCTCATTTTGTTTACCCATATTTCTTCTAACTCTCTTTTAAGATCCTTTATGTAGTCTTCAAAGAAAGCCTTGTGACATGGGGTCCAGCTTATGTCTCTCTTTGGGGCTTTTTCTGGAGTTGCTTTTCTGGAGGTCCTTTAGGGACCTCAGGATTTGAAGTCTATTCTTCCCTCTCTCTATGGTAAGAGTCTTTTTTGTTTTTTATTCATTTTTTCAAAGGTGTGAGGTGTGTTCAAGGCAAAGGAGGGATAGCTGCTTTAATTTGCCCTGGGGCAGTTATGCTGATTGATTTATTTCAGTTGCTGGACAGTTCTGCTGATTGATTGACTCTTTAGGGTGCTGTGTAATGATGACTCCCAGGTGTGTGAAAGCCACCATGCTCCAACCCCTGCTCCAGTTCCCTGCTGCAGTCTGGGTTCAGCAACAGACCTGTTTTGAAGTTCTTCCAGGGTATCTTCTTCTTGAAATGTGTTGTCCTCCAGATATTGTGGATTTTTTGACTTCAAAAAAAGTCTAGAAGCTTCATCTGCTGTTGGTTTGAGGGAAGAGTAGAGGAGGTTATAGAGACTAGTATTTGATCTCCACCATCTTGGCTCCACCCCTGGAAGAGCTACATATAATTTCTGTCTTTTTCCAGAACTTTTCTCTATTGGCTATATAGTAGTGATTGATATATTCACATTGAGGTTTGGAAATTGTCAGTGATTACCATCACCAGGATTTAAATAAAAATATTTAAATTTTGTGATTTTATCAGATAATTAAATATTGCATAGCATTGTATTTTAAGGGGATGAGCATTCTACTAACCTTACTTGTAGCCTCCATGGAGAGGTCACCTTTCTCCCTGCTACTTAACTCATTAATATATTGAGTCTCATCATCCTAAAACCTAGCAAATTTCACAAGTATGCTAAGATACTTCCATATTTGTCATTAAAATGGCAACATCTTAATGGTAGCATAAATACATAAAAATCATTGGCATTATTTTAGCTATGAAAAAGATCATAGCAGAGTCATCTCAATCAACGTTTTCAACTTGAGTATTTTTAATTCATTGACATCATTCTTTAAACCTTTATAACCTCATTTATTACCAAATTTTAGGTTTTCAAAGATATTTTTTTTCAAGACAAAACTTCAGAGCAGGTACCTTCCAAAATTATATTGCCACAATTTAGTTCACTCAAGGTACTGAACAAACGAAAAACCAAAACCGAAACCTAAACCAAAAAATCCTCTTGTCTCAAGAATTTTCTTCATTCAAGTAACATGAAACATGAAAAGGCTATTTTACATGCAGCAGTGTCTATAC
This sequence comes from Myrmecobius fasciatus, assembly GCA_023553655.1. Classification (NCBI taxonomy): domain Eukaryota; kingdom Metazoa; phylum Chordata; class Mammalia; order Dasyuromorphia; family Myrmecobiidae; genus Myrmecobius; species Myrmecobius fasciatus. The sequence continues at coordinate 17,953 of JAJPUD010022292.1, read as the reverse complement.
TGGGCCTGTATCCCAAAGAGATCATAAAAAGGAAAAAAAAAGGACCTATTTATGTAAAAATGTTTGTAGCAGCTCTTTTTGTAGTGTGAAGGAACTGGAAAGTGAGTGGATGAACATCACTTGGAGAATGGCTGAATAAGTTATGGTATATGAATGTAATGGAATATTATTGTTCTATAAGAAACAATCAGCAGGATGATTTCAGGAGAGACTTCCATGGACTGATGCTAAGTGAAGTAAATGACACCAAAAGAACATTGTACAGTTACAACAAGATTATGTGATAATTAGTTCTGATGGATGTAGCTCTTTTTAACAGCAAGTGACTCAGACCACTTCTGATGGTCTTGGTGATAGAGAGAGCCTCCTGGACACTTAGAGAAAGAACTGTGGGGACTCAGTGTTGATCACAACATAGTGTTTTCACTCTTTTTGTTGTTGTTTGCTTGCATTTTATTTTCTTTTTCATTTATTTTCCTTTTTGATTTGATTTTTCTTCTGCACCATAATAGTTGTGAAAATATATTGAAGAATTACATATGTTTAACATAAATTGGATTACTTGCCCTCTAGGGGAAGGGATGGGGGAAGGAAGGGAGAAAAAATTTGGAACATAAGGTTTTGCAAAGGTGAATGTTGAAAACTGTGCATATATTTTGAAAACAAAAAGCTTTTAAAAATATGATACAAGTTAATATAAAAAGAATTCTCTTCCTTTTCTTTGAAAGAGAAAGGTTAGGGGCAACTAATTGGTGCAGTGGATACAGCACCAGCCCTGAAGTCAGGAGGACCTGAGTTCAAATCTGGCCTTATACACTTAACGCTTCCTTAACACACGTTATTTGTACCAACCTTTGGTATTATTAAAATAAAATAAAACAAATGCACATTACCAGGTGAAGTTAATCTTAAACATATGGTATAAAATTCCATGTTAAAAATATAAACAATTTGTCCATGTTAAGTTCCTTGAAACTGATCTTGGAGATTGGCTTTTATATGTTCAATTTTCTATTGACTCAGGTTTGGTTGAAAGAATGTCCTGAAAAACTGCAAGGTCATTGAATGTCCATTTTTTTTTCATTCAGTAGTAGAAATAATTTTGATGGATATGATATTTTGGCCACAGACTTTGTTGTCTTGATTGCTAGTGTATATGATACTAAGACCTGCAGTTCTTTATTGTAGTTATTGACAAGTCCTGTCTAATTGTAGCTTCAGCATATTTTAATTGTTTTTTTTTTCTTGTTTATTGCAAAGTTTTCTCTTTGATCTGGGGTTTTTGAAATTTGGCAATGATATTTTTATGTGTTTTCCACAAAGAATCTTTTTGAGGTGGTGACTGGTAGATTTTTTTTCTTCCTACTTTCCCCTCCCATTTTATTACTCCCAGACTTCTTGGATTATGTTTTGCATTATTGTGTCAAGGTTCTTTTGTGATCATAGCTTTCCAGCAGTCCAATTATTTCTATATTTTTCTTCTTAAGCTGTTCACTTTGTGTCACATTCTGTATTATTTTTTCATTCTTTATATTCTGCTTTGTAATTCCTTGGTCTCTTATAGCTTCACTGACTTATCCTTGCCCAATTCTAATTTTCAAAGAGTTATTTTTTGTCTTTAAGACTCTATCTTTATCCATGCATATGTTTTGAAAATAGTTTTTTTAAAAAGACTACCTCCTTTTCTAGTTGGTTACTTTTTTCATAATTTTCTTGTTTTTCTTGGATAGTTTTGAAAATAGTTCATTTGATTTTTAAATTCTTTTTAAAATTTTATAAATTTTCTCAGGGCAAGGACCCAGCTTTCCTTCTCTAAAGATATCCTCTGAATATGAACCCTAGTCTTTCCTATTCCTGTAATAAGTTTCTATCGTGGGTTCTTTCTTCTTAGTTGGTTCAATTTTTAAAAAGAAGTATTAGTGTACACATCTCTAATCATAGGGTGGTGGGATGGTACTTCTAGCTTCACTTCAGCTCTCCCTTCTGACCTGGAACCCTAAACCAAAAGCTCCACCCTCCTGCAAGTGCTTGTAGCCAGCAATATCCTTGTCACACTGCTTATTTACCAGATATGCTTATTCTTTCTTGCCCAAGATTGCATCTCTGCAGCACAGCTCAATCTGACATTCCTAATCAGCTGAGATTCCCTTAGTCTTCTCAAACTCACACCCAAATTCCCCACAAAGTCTGGAGGTGGAAGTTTCTATGGTTCTTGCTAAGGCTACAGCCAAATCTAGCAAGCTCCAGGGATTCCCACTGGGTATTTGTGTAGAGCTAGCCTGGAGGTGTTTGCACTTTATACTGGTTAATTCTGGCCTGAAGTCATTCTTTGGATTTTCTTGGGTTGTACCAGGAGGACCTCAGTTCTACCCCAAGTCTTCTTGATTTTTCATCAGTCTATGTTCTAGTATATTTACCAGCCTATCTAAGTCTATTCACTGATCTACTGTGTCCTGAGGCAAGAAGTCAACTTGTTCTGTTTGTGGGGAAAATCTGGAGAGCTTTAAATTTACTGACTTACTCCACCATCTCCCCAGAATCCTTCCCTCATGACCTCATTCTTAAGAAATAGCAAACATAAAACTATAGTCAGGCATGGTTCTTGTCCAAACATGCAACTATTTTATAAATCCTGTAAGATCATTTCTGGTGGAATTATACATGCCTACTAGAAATGATTTTTTCATTAGATTGTGATATTTTTTTTTTTTTTTGCTGAGGCAATTAGGGTTAAGTGACTTGCCCAGGGTCACACAGCTAGGAAGTGTCTGAGACCAGATTTGAACTCAGGTCCTCCTGACTTCAGGGCTGGTGCTCTAACCACTGCGCCACCTAGCTGCCCCCAGATTGTGATATTTTTAAAGTCAAGGATTGTCTTTTACTTTTCATTGTATCCCCAGCACTTATCAAAGTGTTTGGCGTGTGTTAGGTGCTTAATAAATGCTATTGAAATAGGTTTTTAGAAGTAAGATTTTTTACTTATTACTGAATAAGTGATAAATGACTGTTAAACACAGAGGATAAGTCCCAAAGGGCAATTTTGATCATACAAAAGATATCTTCCACTCAAATACTTGCTAGTTAATTTTCATCCTTAAAGGTCTTTTGACCTACAGAATTCTTTCTGTGGTGGGAATTTGATTAGAAATTTATTTCACTTCTTTTATGTACTATACAAAGGACTTAAAAAATTACCTAGAGAATTGGCAGGCCTAGAAAGAATGTTTGAATTTTAATCCATATTGTACATAATTTATCATATATATCTCAATTGTTTTTCTTTTCTGAAAAAATTTGGCTTCTGTTATTTGTTTATCACATATGATTAATATCAATAAACAAAATATATATATATATATATTTTGCTGAGGCAATTGGGGTTAAATGACTTATCCAGGGTCATAAAGCTAGGAAGTGTTAGTACTTTCAGATTTGAACTCTGGTCCTCCTGACTTCAGTTCTGGTGCTCTATCAACTATGCCACTTAGCTGCCCTGATAATATATATTTTAAAACATAATTCACATCTAATTTCCTAGGGCTTAATGTTATTGGAAGCATTTTCCTTGTTTAAGTTAGGGGCTTTTTCAAATCAAAATATATGAAATATATTTTTGAACACTATTTATTGTCAGGTTTTAAGTAGTTAATAGAAAGGACACTTGAAAAATTCCTTTCATGATAGGCAATAATTAACAAGAATTTCGAAGCACAGAACCTTCACTCTTTGCACAAAAATATTTTAAAAATTGCAGTTACCATGCAAATTATTGAGCATGTGTCCAACTTCCCTTTTGAATAATCTGAGTTTTGCCATAGTATCTTTTTGTTTCTCTTATTTTCGTTATGATTTTTCTCTGTGTACATTTATATATCATAATATGGTAAGCATTACTTTCTATAATATGAATATCAAAAATATAAGGTATATATTAAGAACCATTTGCTAATCTTAAAATTCCTTTGGGATAGAGCTTTCCAAATTTGATCACTATGTGGGTCAAAGTTAATGTAAATCATCATTGTGATGGACAAAGTTCACAAGTGGGAAGAATTGACTGCCACTGATAATACTTAATAGGCTTAGTGAGAATATCTGAGCCTAATCTTAAATTTTTTAGGAGAAAGTAGTCTCTCCAATAGTTTTTTCAATACATCAGTTTTAGGTTTCTTTAATAAATAGGTTTCTTTTCTACAATAACTGCTTCTTGTTTTCTAGTTCATCTTCTATGGATCTAGATTTTCCATGGTATATTTTAGAATTTAGATGAATAAATTGTTAAAGGAGAAATAATTGAGGAAAAGGAATAAGAAAAGCTCAAATTAAATTTCCCACTATACCACTAATTCACTGTTTTATTTTGGGCAGAATTCTCTCTGGACCTCAGGTTCTTAGTTTATTAAAATTGGGAATTTTAGTATTTTACCTATTCCTTTTAACTATGATGTAGTTACATAGGAAATAAATTCTTTGAGTGAGAAAGTTATTTTTCTCTGAGCATAGATCTTTGGAAGGCACATTAATGATTTTAGATCAATAAGGTACCATTTAATCTTTGTCAAAAATCAGAACAGAATTGTTATTGACTTGCATTTTAAAATGAAAATGTGCTTATAAGATACTATCTAATCAAAAGATGTGGGCAAGAGATTCAAGTTAATTAGTAGTTTAGTGATTTGTATTTCTTTTTAATCTACAGTCATAGGAGAAATCCAACATTAGTATAGATTGTTTTGCTGCAAAAATCCCAAGGCTCAAATGCAGAGCATTTGTACCAGTTCATATCTGCTTGTGATTCAGTGGAAAAGTGTTAGCTGAGCTGAATTTCACTACTAACAAATGCAGTATCAATGAAAACAAGTACTCTTTCCTAACAGATACAAGAAATCTGGATAGTGACATGAGTTGTACAGATTGTAAACAAGTCTTGCATATCATCAAGTCTTATGAGACTTTTGCCTATGCTGCCTTACAGTTTGTTGTAACTACAGTGTCCAGATTCTTCATCAGTGAGCGATGGAAGATGGTCTTGGAAGGTATTTCCTTCTTAGGCAGTATTTTTTTTTTGAGAAAACAAAGCAAAATAAAACCCAGAATTTAAACTTTTGATATTTTGTTATTCATATGCTACCTATCCAACTGTCTTATTCTAGACCTTCTTCATTTTTTTTCTTCCCCTGGATAGATTTTTAAATTTATTTCATATAAGTAACTCTGACCTCTTATAGTACAAGAAGAGGTCTTATAGTATTCAGGGGATTGATGTAATTTGGCACATTGTCATCTATATATTGAATCTCTCTTCCCTTTGTGCTCTGATTGGGACATCTTTCATGTCTAAGGCTTGTGCATTTTGTGATTATGTGTTTTTCTATGTTATGTGTCTCAATATTATTAAAAAGAATATTTTTACATAAAACTATGCTATATACAAACTTGATGTGTACAAAGAAGTCATATTATTGGAGGAAAATCTTTAAATATGTGTTTATTTATTGATTTTTTAATGGTCAAATTAAAAACATAGTTGGATCTTGTTTTTTTTTTTTGTAGATTAGTGTTCTAATTGTCTTTAAGAGCCAAGTGGATCTCTTTTCATTCTTATATCTAGGATAACCTCAATATATACATAGATTGTTCTTACAGAAATTTTGTAAAGTTGAGAAAATAGGCATATAGGTTGATAGTCACTGATATCTCCTTGATTACCTTTTCCTGATAATAATGTTTGACATTTTCCCCTCTTGAAAATATTGAAAATTGCTCCTATGCTATTTTCACTTTATTTTAGTATTTTTTTCTTTTTGGCCTGTTTCTTTTTTTAACAATATGACTAATATTGAAATATGTCTACATGACTATATATAGAGCCTTTATGAAATTGTTTATTGTCTTAGGAGGGGGAAGGAAGGGAAAAAAGGAAAAAAATTGGAAATATTAAAAAATGAATTTTAAAATTGTCTTCACATGTAATTGGAAAAAATAAAATACTATTAAAAATAAAATTGCTTTTTTGATGCTTTTAAAATGACCAACTTTAGCACAGATTTTTAAAAAAGTATATTTCTGATTTGACCTCTGTTCCCTACTTCTGGGTTGTTTTACTTCCTCATATAAAATGTCAAGTATTGGTTCAATTGTGTTCTTCTATCATAGATGCTGAGATTAGACCACTATAGCAATGCTGGCAGCCTTTTTCCAATTTCCATCTATTTGTGCTTTTTATCCAAATAGACTTCCAATTATATTGTAAAATCTTCAGATATTCTGGCTTAGTTGGACCTCATGTCAAAATTTTCACTTATTCAAGTTCTTTTCCACTATAGTTCAACCTAATCAGTAAGGGATTCATTAAAGCTTTTTGACTTATTCTTTAAAAGGTAGTTTGAGCCATGGGCTCCTGGAGTTGGAATAGAGATGATCTACTTAGATCATCTTAGAGATGATCTACTTCAAAACTTTCATTTTACAGATAAAGAAATTATACCCCAGAGAACTTACATGGCTTAAAGACATTATCACTAGACCATGGAAAACCTATGACTAGAACTTGTGTATCTGTACAAATCTAGTATTTTTCAACTAAACCATTCTTATACTTCTTTGATATCAATTTGCTTTGTACCCATCTTTGACAAAATACCTATAGGCTATATACTTCTATATTCTTAAAATCATTGTATATATAAAATTAATAACTTTTGGATGCTTCTTAAAGGCTCTTATGCTAGGTATTAGGTGACTAGTATGAGGCCTCATATTCATATCACATTTTAGAATTGACAAAGCACTTTCTTTTCATAACTTGGTAAGGTGGATAACAGAAGAATTATTTACCTTCATTTTATAAATGAAAATCTATGTCTTATAACAAGTTTGTCCTATAGCAAAGTATATTGGTATTGTTGAATATTATAAGTGCCCAAAAAGTTTGAGAACAAGACTTGCTAGAAGAGGAGGAAGGATGGAAAGATAACTGTGAGAAGGGCCATGGTCAAGAAAAGATTCATATGAAAGGTGATGGGAGGCATTTGTGGGAGTAATGATGTGAGCAAAGATACAGGTGGGAATATGGAAAATTTATTAGGTTCACATAGATGAATATTAGTGATATGATAGTAAGGTAGGTTTGGACCAGATTTAGGAAAACCTGAAATGCCAGGTCAAGGAGTTTGGATTTATGTCCCATATTTCCCAGACTCAGTTGACCTTGGAATGTGTTTGGGGTTGAAACACATTGACAAAATTCATAAATATTGTTCTAGAAGATAAAAGTAGATCAGGAAAATTTTGCAGCAGAATAAAGGAAATTAGGCCTAGTTTTATTATAAAAAATCACTACATAGAATATATATATATATATATATATATATATATATATATATATATACACATACTTTAACATTGGGATATTACAACAATAATAGCAACAACAATTGATAAAGTACCTGCTTACTATGTGCCAAGCAGGGAACTAGATGTTGGGTATAAAAAGACAATTATGGAACATTTCTTACTCTCAAGTAGTTTATATTTTTTGGGAATAAAATAAAATGTATACAGGTAAGTAAAACAAAATATGTGCAAAGTAAAGATAAAAGCAATTTGAAGAGAGAATTAGAAAAAGTAGAAGAACACTGAGCCTAGATTTCATGTAGAAGATGGAAATTGAGCTAAATTTTGAATGAAGTTTGAAAGTCCAAGAATAAAAAGACAGGGAAGGATTGCATTCCAGATAGGGAAACATCCTGTACAAAAATAAAGGGTTAGGAGCTGAAAGGTCATGTATAAGGACCAGCAAATAGATCAGTCAGGCTACGTTATATAGTGTAGAAAAGGGAATAATATAATCATGGAAATATCAGTCACAGATAGTTTGTAAAAAGGCTTAGATACTATAAGTTTGCATTTTATCCTAGTCAATGGGGAAGCATTGGAGCTTCTACAGTAGGACTGAAATGTTCAAATCTGTGCTTCAGGGATATTTCCTTGGAAGTTGTGTGAAAGATAGATTAGAGAGGAGCCATATTAGGGGAGGGAGACAAATTAAGTGACTCTTGCAATAGTCCAAGGGAGAAATTATTTCTGAATATGTGAATGACTCTTCCTAACTTATTGACTAATATCCTTTGGCAACTTCTTTTCTCTCCCCAAATATCATGGGGGCTATGGGAATAAAAAGGAATTTCTTTATCAAGTAAGTCTTTCAATACTGAATTAGCTACATGTTTCTCTGAAAATGGCCAGGAGAACTTATTCCAAGTACTTTGTGGGATATGCCCTATAGCCCTTGCCCATACATGCTCTTCAAGGGGTGTGCTCCAAAATCCTACTATGTGTTCAAAATAATTATGTATTAATAGGCTGAGAATGGATACAGCTCACTGCAAAAAATGTTATAGGTATAAAATCAACAAGACTTGTCAATTGATGGCAGGTAAGGTAAAGTGAAGAGCTGAAAACAACTCTAGGATTGTTAAACTGATAATATGGCACAGTGGATTTGAAAGTTTTCTATAGGGATTTAGCTAAAATCAAACTGGAGATCATGATGGTTACTTGAAGTAGAAGAATTTCACCATGAACATTCTTCTCCTTGTGACTTTCAGATTTGGTTTCTTTTTTTGGAAGTTTCACACATAATTTGAGGTCAGTGTAATTTGTTGTTATTCACTTATTTTGATTGTGCCTGACTCTTCATTACTCCATTTGGGGTTTTCTTGGTAAAGATACTAGAAGGGTTTATCATTTCTTTCTCTAGCTCCTTTTACAAATAAGGAATTGAGGCAAACAGGGTAAAGTGACTTGCCCAAGGTAACACAGCTAGTAAATGTTTGAGGCCAGATTTAAACTCATGAAGATGAATCTTCCTGATTTCAGGTCTGGCAATCTATCCACTGTACCATATAGCTGTCCAAGTTTGACCAAAGCCACTTATTTAATTTTATTTGTTTCTTATCTTTCACTCCTCAACTCAGCCTTTTAGGATCTCATGTTTCTTCCTGTGACCTTTCCTAAACCTCCATTGGAAGTGTCTCTCTATCCCTCAGATGCCTTAAAATAATTTTGAATATATACCAGGAATTTGATGCACACTCTTACACTCTTATAGATGATGTATGGATATGGTCCTACAGGAGCATTCCATGGAATACATAGAGTGATCTCACCTGGATCCTTCCACAGAAACATGTAGCTCAGCACTGAAGAGCTTACTTGAACTCTTATTCTCTTATTAATCCTATTTCTTTCGTGATTTTGGAGGTGGAGGTAACCAGAGATTAAGGAATCTGGAATCTTGGAAACTAGAAATGATCCAGGACAAGTCACTCAGTAAAAATTAATCTGTAAAAGGAGTGATTTTGTTCTCTGATGCTTTTTCTTTACATATGTCAAATATTTTGGATCTCTGCAAGTTTCTTTCTTAGATTCTTACAAGGAGAAAACAGAAAAACTATCCACAAGTGGCTATGAGCACATGTCCTCTCTATAAACCTAAGTCTGCTTTCTTAGAGCACAAATAACTGAGCATAAATCATCGGTGAAAAACTTTTCAATAATGGCTATCTTGGAAACTCTAGAATACTGAGGTTTCTTAGAGCTCACTGGCAACCAGAAGGGATTTTCTATAAGTATACTCATTTTCAAAAAGATGCTCAGCAACAGGAGACTGAACTCAAACTGTGTCCTAGCTTGCCAGAAATATTGTGAAGATAAAATATTTTTTTTAAAGTGAAGAGCCCAAGTGAAGATGAAATGATTATTAAGTAGTTTCACAAAGTATTTCCTGCTTAGATGTTTTAAGTTTCAGCCTTCCAGAAGACTATAACAGGAATTGCTGTTTCATGTTTTTAGTCTTTGTCAAAATACATTTTACGTTTTGAACATTTTTTTTTCCTATATGAAGAAAATAAATAGCTATCCTATACCCAATCTACATTAGCTTCTATCTTCATAATCCCTTTTGGAGAGATCCTGTACAAAAGTTATACCTAAACTTTTCTTTAAATGATTTTCTCTATGGTTCTGGAATAGAGTTTAAAGAGCTACAAATGAGAGTCTGAATCTGCCCTTTAGAAGGCAGGGTCCTTCAGTACTAAACTTGAAGAAGTCAATTGCCACTAGGAATCCACAGCACTGAGCTGTTTGGAATTTTATTCTGGATCTTTTGACTATAAATGCAGAGTTAGTGCCAGAGAAGAGAATGAAAGGCCCTGAAAGAATGGTGATCTGGGGAAATGCCATCCAGAGTTGCTTATTGATGTTCTAGAGATTGGGAAAGATGATGGAGATAGAAACTATGGAATGATTGATTGGATCAAGGTATTGACCAATATTTGGGGAGACAGCTAAAGTCCTTTCCTCAATCTCTTTTTTAACCTTCTTCATAGCTTTGTTTACCTTACCAAATTTTCATTTTCTTCTTCTACTGGGCCCCTCTGTTACTGATATTTAAAGTGAAAAGTAAGTTTTCAGATCTCCATGTTATATCTTTTCTTTAAGATTTTTCCACTAGGTTTGGACAAAACCACTTGTTTGGCTTATGCTGAGGTTTTAGCATGCTTTAAGTCATTATCCTGTTCTTTGGATGTAGTTCTATTTGAGTCAGAGATTTCAAAAGTCCCAGAGGATGTAAACTAATATATCTCACAAGACTTAATTTTCCTGCTGCTATAACAAGAAGTTCAAGACTTGGGTAAGGTCATTGATTTTTGAATATATATGACACTTCTATGTGGTGCAGTTGATAGAGTTCTAGATCTAGAGTCAGAAAGACTGGAATTCAAATCTGGTCTCAGACATTTATTAGCTGGTATTGTGGGGAAGTCACAATATTAGCCTGTTTCCCCATATGTAAAATGAGGTTGTTAATAGCACCTATTGCCCAGGATAGTTTTAAGGACCTAATGAAATAATAAATGTAAAGTGTTTAGCACAGTATCTAGTATATAGTAAGGGCTACATAAATTTTTTTTGGCTTTTTTTTTGGCTGAGGCAATTGGGGTTAAGTGACTTGCCCAGGCTCACACAGTTAGGGAATGTTAAGTGTCTGAGATCAGATTTGAACCCAGGTCCTCCTGACTTCAGGGCTGGTGCTCTATCCACTGCGCCACCTAGCTGCCCTACATAAATTTTTAATTATGATTATTATCAACTAGAGTTATTCTATGCCTCTTTGGACTCTGAGAAAAGAGAGCTTTCTATATCATATTCCAATCTGCTATATGTTACCAAAATGTTCTCTCACAACATCTGTTTGCATAATACGAAACACCAGATTTCTAGTGAGCATATTGAAGTAGGTAGTGACAGTTAAGTGTACATCTCTCTGTGTGTTATGTGTGCATGCATGCATCTGTGGACTAAAGGTTTTTTATGCAGGACAGAATGAAAATAAAAGCAAAGTGTTCAGTAATCGATTATTTGTTCTTTAGTTATTTGGCTACATGCTGGTGTAATAAAATTTGGGGAATTATATTCCCAAACCATGTGATTCAAATTTCTGAGATCAAGTCTGAATTTGAAATAAAGTTCAGATGGTCTGTACATTTTTACCTTCTTGTCACTGAATTCAGATAACTGGTTTGCTATTTCATGGACCACTGCTATGTCTCAAACATAGCAATTTCATTACAACGTATTAATAAAGGTATCCTTCATAATAGAATATCCTATTGATACACCATTAGTAAGGGAATACTGTTTGAATTGTGTTTCTTGTGGAAGTCATAGATTTATGCTCATTCATCCACATCCTCTCTTGGGGCATGCCCTTTGAATTGTATTTCCAGTGTTACTGATAGATGTGTATTGGGTTATCCACTTCCCTCTGGAACATAATGGAGATATCACAGAAACATCTGAGAATTAGTCTGTGCCTTTGTATCTAATCAATAAAATTTATGTTTATTAACCAACTGAGTTCATCAGTCAGTTGCCACCCTGTTCTCTCTGTAGGTCAAGTTCACAAAAACAAATATTTTGAACATTCCTGGAATAATTTATTTTTTTGATATCATTCTCCCCTCATCCCACTTTTGATCACTTCATTCTTGTTGACTATTGAGGTTGACTGTTATGTAGATCACTACAGTGACTCCACCTAGGTACACTACAATGATATTTTCATAATACAATCATTTGATTATTTTCATTAGTTATTGATACTCTCTTCTGTTGGTAGAGATTATAATCTTTTCACCCCCTAGATTGTTTTATGAGTTGCTTTGGATAAGAACAATACACACTGGTGTCTACCATTTTTTTGTAAAGATTCTTCTAAATTAGCTTATATCTCCCAATGATGATTATTAACTAGCCTTTACTCAAAGCTTTTTTTTTTTTAGCAGTTTCAGCATTTACTTCTTATGTTTCACTTAAATATGCTTTGAGAATTACTCATCTCCGTATCATTATAAGGCCTTGGAGTTGGACTTTTGTGGTTAATAGATATAATAAATGACAATTCAGTCATGATTGAGTTAAAAAGTAGTTTGCATATATATTCTCACTTAAATCTGGGTACAACCATGTCAAGTAGGTATGGGAAATAAATTGAGATTCATTGTAAAAATGGAATGACTTGTCCAAGGTCACAGTAAATAAGGGGTTAAAGAGATGAAGTATACTAATGTGATATCTGGAATTCACATCCAGGTCTCATGGCTCCAAATCTAGAAATTTTTTTCCTCTAATACCGTGTTTCCTCAAGTGATTCTGTTTCTCTACTTTCTCACTTAATTCCCCAGTTAATATCTTCTAAGTAGTATATTGAAAATTATGACTTTTTCATTTTTGTTCATTTTTAATTGGCTTTTTTTCATTGATTTTAATATTTACCTTTGGGTTTTTTAGTTGATGAAACTTCCAAATATTTCATTCTAATCCCTTTATAGTCTTATTCCTCTTGTGTCTATCTGATACCTAGCCACCATCCCTTTATATTAAGGTAACTGGGAAAGAGAGAATTTCCAGGGAGATTTTATTTGGATTGCTTTTGAAGCTTCATAACGAAACCTTTAGTAGTGTTACTAAAAGGATGAATGCTTGGCCACTGCAAAAGAAAATATGGTATCATTTACAAGCAAAGTAAAAATATCCAAATGTATATAGGATAGCTCCTGAGGTTAGCATTCAGAGGTATATACACATAGATGGTCATCTCTTCCATTCATTTCACTATTCTACTATAAAAGTCTTTGGTTTGCTTGGCTTTCAAAGTGGAAAAACTCTCTTTTTCTCTATCTCATCAATATTCAAACATTGCTTTGCTCAGTGGCCTGTATAGCTTTCTTTTTCTCTCCTGTGCTTTAAAAAAAATCTTTAACTTAGTAACCATGTTATTTAACCGGAAAGCATTCAGAGAGGCTGCTCTATAAAATAATGTTCTATATTGTTTGAAATACTGTGTTTACAGAACTCAAGCTGCTAAGTATTAAAGAAATGTGCCATGACAAATCTGATTCTGAGCAGGATTGCCTTACTCAAAATAGAACTGTTGCTTTCAATGACGGATTTTGATTTATTAGAATTAGAGCTCCCCAGGGTAGATTGTGAGGCACTTTTTAATTCCACTGACTTTCTTCCATCTTTGGAGACTTCTATGCCATAAAGCCCAGTAAGTTATCTCCATCTCAGTATCACAATGTTCCTTCCACTTCAGGGTGGGAATTTACACTATTCAGACTTTACTTATAGCATTGATAGGAGACAGGATTCTCTGCAGATAAGAGGGACTTGGCTAAAAAGGAAATAAATTGAACTAGATTTCTGTAGTGCTGGTGGATTCTCCCCCCCTTTTTCTACTGAAGTATATTTTAAAAACCACCTCTCCTAAGTGCTGTTGAAGCATCGTTTGATTTCTTTGAGAATAGTCTTTTTTTTCTTTTGTTTTCAAGATGCTCTAAAAAAAAAAGTCTTCATTTGAACCTTTACAGTTTGGACATGTTTTTGTAAGTCCACAGAGTTGTAAAATTCATAGTATAAGTGGAAATAGACATTGGAATGTCTCATTTGAAATTACTTTGTAATTGAAAAAATGCAAATCCTACTCTGATACTTCATTGGGATGTAAAAGTGATTCTGAGTTCTCAAAGATTATAATAGTAAAGCATAAGCTCCGGCAAGCTCCACTTCACTGAAAAAGGTTTGAATATGGCCTGGCAATATACTCAGTCTACTTTCTGAGGACCAACTTCTTTATGGATAGAGTGGCTGATCCCTTTATAGTCAGTGGATCATTGTCATGTGGCAATGCATGAAACAAATCAAAATATTCCTCTATTCTTTGTAGCCCTCTTTTGCTTTCCAGATCATGGCAGAGAGGTGGAAAAGGAGAAAGAGAACATTCAGAATTGCAGAGCTTTTAAAGTATCTATAAATATTTGTAGAAGACCATAATGAATATAATTTCATTTTATGCACCACAGGATCTGTGGCAGAAGGTGAAGAGGCAGGGAAATACTATAAATAATTAAATGAAACCCTCCAAATTAAGTCAACATATACTTGCTCTACTTGTTGAATGTATTGCAAAGTGAATAAGTGAAGATACTGAAAAATCATTGAAAAAGATTAAGGTATATTTATAAATTATATAGAATTCTCATGGTATCATAAAAAAAATCAGGAGGCATTAAACACTAAAAATTCTTCAAGTAAGAATCAGGAGTAGATGCATCACTTTGAAAAACATCACTTTTAAAAGAATTATATTTCAATAGATACTGAAATTGCTTGATATAAAAGTAATTTCTTTCTTTTTTTGGACTTTTGTGGTAAATTGATCATCATGTAGTCTTATTGTTGCTGTGTATAATGATCTCCTGGTTCTGCTGATTTCACTCAGCATCATTTAATACAAGTCTCTCCAGGCCTCTCTGAAATCATATTGTTGGTCATTTCTTACAGAACAGTAATATTCCATAATATTCATTTACCATAATTTATTCAGTCACTCTCCAATTGATGGGCATTGATTCAGTTTCCAGTTTCTAGCCACTACAAAAAGAGCTGCCACTAACATTCTTGCACATGTGGATCCCTTTCCCTCCTTTAAGATCTCTTTGGGATATAGGCCCAATAAATACACTGCTGGGTCAAAGGGTATGCACAGTTTGATAACTTTTTGAGCATAGTTTCAAATTGCTCTCCAGAATGGTTGGATCCATTCACAGTTCCAGCAACAATGTATCAGTGTCCCAGTTTTCCCACATCCCCTCCAACATTAGTCATTATCTTTTCCTGTGATCTTAGCCAATCTGACAGGTGTGTAGTGGCATCTCAGTTGTCTTAATTTGCATTTCTCTGATCAGTAGTAATTTGGAGCATCTTTTCATATGACTAGACATAGTTTTAATTTCATCATCTGAAAATTGTCTGTTCATATATTTTGACCATTTATTGATTGGAGAATGGCTTGAATTCTACTAAATTTGAATCAATTCTCTATATATTTTAAAAATGAGGCTTTTATCATAACCCTTACATGTAAAAATGGTTTCCCAATTTATTGCTTCCTCCTATTCTTGACTGCATTGGTTTTATTTGTACAAAACCTTTTCAACTTAATATAGTCAAAATTATCTATCTTGGTGTTCAATTAACAGTTATAATTCTCATTTGGACACAAATTCCTTCCTTCTCCAAAGATCTGAGAGGTAAACTATCCTATGTTCCTCTAATTTGCTTATAATATCACTCTTTATATCTAAATCATAAACTCATTTAGATCTTATCTTGGTATGTAATGTTAGATGTGGGTCAAGCCCTAATTTCTTCCACACTAGTTTCCAAGTTTCCCAGCCATTTTTGTCGCATACTGAGCACTTATCCCAAAAGCTGGGGTCCTTGGGTTTATCAAACACTAAATTGCTAACATTATTACCTAACTTGTCCTGATATCCTATCCTATGCCACTGATCGACTGCTCTATTTCTTAGCCAATACCAAATGGTTTTGATGACCGCTGCTTTATAAAATAGTTTTAGATCTGGTACAGCAAGGCCACCTTCATTGGCCTTTTTTTTCATTTATTCCCTTGAAATTCTTGACGTTGTGTTCTTCCAAATGAACTTTGCTAGTATTTTTTCTAGATCTGTAAAATAATTTTTTGGGGAGTTTGATTGGTATGACATTGAATAAGTAAATTAATTTAGATAGTACTGTCATTTTTATTATATTCACTCAGCCTACCCATGAGAACTTGATGTTTTTCCCATTGATTAGGTCTGACTTTATTTGTGTGGAAAGTGTTTTGTAGAAACACATAGTTCCTGACTTTTCCTTGGCAGATAGATTTCCAAATATTTTATACTATCCACAGTTATTTTGAATGGAATTTCTTTTTGTACCTCTTGATGCTGAACTTTGTTGGTAATATATAAAAATGCTGCTGAGTTATGTGGATTTATTTTATATCCTGCAACTTTGCTAAAGTTGTGAATTGTTTCTAGTAGTTTTTTAGTTGAGTCTCTAGGGTTCTCTAAGTATACCATCATGTCATCTGCAAAGAGTGATAATTTGGTTTCTTCATTACCTACTCTAATTCCTTTAATTTCTTTTTCTTGTCTTATTGCCAAGGCTAGCATTTCTAATACAATATTGAATAGTAATGGTGACAGTGGGAAGCGTTGTTTCACTCCTGATCTTATTGGGAATGGTTCTAGTTCATCTTAATTACATGTGATGCTTGCTGATGGTTTTAAATAAATGCTACTAATCATTTTAAGGAAAAGCCCATTTATTCCTATACTCTTTAGTGTTTTTAATAGGAATGGGTGTTTGATTTTATCAAATGCTTTTTCTGAATCTATTGAGATAATATGATTTTTGTTAGTTTGGTTATTAATATAATTGATTATGCTGATAGTTTTCCTAATATTGAACCAACTCTGCATTCCTGGTATAAATCTTTTTGTAATCTCATTGCTAATATCTTATTTAAGATTTTTGCATCAATATTCATTAGGGAAATTGGACTATAGTTGTCTTTTTCTGTTTTCACCCTACCTGGTTTAGCTATCAGCACCATATCTGTATCATATAAGGAATTTGGTAGTACAGCTTCTTTCCCTATTTTTTCAAATTGTTTCTATGGTATTGGAATTAATTTTTCTTGTAATGTTTGATAGAATTCACTTGTAAATCCATTTGGCCCTGAAGATTTTTTCTTTTTTATTTTTTTAATATAAAGCTTTTTATTTACAAAACATATGAGTGACCTTTCAACATTGACCTTTGCAAAAAATTTTTTTCCCAAGCTTTTCCCCTCCTTCCCCCCACCCCCAACTTTAGATGACAGGTAATCTAATACATGCTAAATAGGATAAATTATATGACAAATACAATACATTTATACATATCTATACAGTTATCTTACTGCACAAGAAACATCAGATCTAGAAAGAGATGAAGAAAAAAAACAACCTAAGAAGGAAAACAAAATGCATGGAAATATTCACAGAAAGCATTAAAATGATGTGTTGTGGTTCACTCTCAGTTCCCAGAGGCCTCTCTCTGTATGTATATTACTATCTTCATCACAGAACAAGTGGATTGAATCACATCATTGTTGAAGAGAACCATGTCCATCAAAATTGATCATAGTATAGTCTTGTTGCTGTGTATAATGTTCTCCTGGTTCTGCTGATTTCACTCAGCATCAGTCCATGCAAGTCTCTTCAATCCTCTCTGAAATCCTCCTGCCGGTCGTTTCTTACAGAACAATAATATTCCATAACATTCATATACCATAATTTTTTCAGCCATTCTCCAATTGATGGGCATCTTTTCAATTTCCAGTTTCTTCCCACTACAAAAAGGGCTGCCACAAACATTTTTGCACATGTGGGTCCTTTTCCCTCCTTTAAAATCTCTTTGGGATAGAGGCCCAGTAGAAACACTGCTGGATCAAAGGGTATACACAGTTTGATAACTTTTTGAGCATAGCTCC
>JAJPUD010022291.1:10549-21679 GCA_023553655.1 Myrmecobius fasciatus | reverse complement strand
AATGAGCAGAACCAGGAGATCATTATACACGGCAACAACAGTACTATGTGACGATTAATTCTGATGGACATGGCTCTCTTCAACAATGAAATGTTTCAAACCACCTCCAATTGTTCACTGAAGAAAGCCATATACACCCAGAGAGAGGGATGTGAAATGTGGACCACAACATAACATTCTCATACTCCTTGATTGATGTTTGCTTACATTGTGTTTCCTTTATCTGATATATCGTTTGTGTAGATAAGATTTTTCTTGCACAACAATGATAAGTTTGGAAATATGTATACATATATTCGATTTGCCAATATTTTAACATAATTAACATGTAGTGGATATCCTGCCATCTAGGGGAGGGGTGGGGAGTTGGGGGGAAAATTTGTAACGGAAAGCTATTAAGGGTTATTGTTGAAGAATTACCCACACATATGTTATGCAAATAAAACAAAATTAAAAAAAAAATCAAACATTTACTGATAATAAATCATAATGTCATGACCCCCACATTCAGAGAGCTATCAAGCCCAAGAATTATCTCAAGGGAATTTAGTTCTAACTAGAGGAAAAAGGGATGCTTTGGTCAGGTAACATGTGGCCTAGAAACACCCATAAAATGGTAATTCACATAAATGAGAAAATGATTAATTTTTCCAAAATGTATTTAATAAACAACTTCTCAGGAAAATATCTACTGACATAGTGCAGATTCTATGAATCTGTGATGTCCTAAATGTAGATATTCCCTCCACCAATATAGACTGTAACCTATCCCTATCCCGTGCCTCCTCCTGGATCACAGTAGAGGGGAAAGAGCCTTGAAGATGGAGTGAGAGGGATAAAACCTCCTGCCACTCATAATGGCCACACATGTGACTTTGGAGAAAGTACATGAGCTTGTTTTGTAAACTATAAAATGACAGAACTGGACTAGACAGCCTCTGAGGTCTCCCTATGACCCTATGCTACTCTCCTTTGTGTCCTGCTACAAATTCTCCTCCTCACCCAAGGACCGGAGATATAGCCCAATACGGTTGTGGTGGATGAAGGACTTCCTTTACAATCTCATGGACATCAATGCAGCCCATGGGGTAGCTACTAATCTTCCCGACCTATCATTACATAACCAAAGATCTATAAGTAGTTCAGATAAAACTTCTTTTAGCTAAACTTTTCTTATTTAAAGAACAAATCCATAACAACTTCCTAATAGCACCAAAAATTAGCTTATCTTTATTATTTATAGACTAGGTCCCTAGGATTAAAGTGCATTGAATATTTTCCCCCAGGTGTGGCAAGAAAACTGGAATACATGTGAAACCACACAGGACACTTGCCACGTTACATTGCCATCAACGCCCCTATTCTATGTTAGTTACATAAAAAGCGTTACATAGAGAGAGCATGAATGGCTTTTCTTCAAAGAAACCTCAGGAGAAACAGTCATTCAATGAGGAGAAAACATGATGTAGGATTGGAGTGTCCACTTCATTCTATGAGCTTTTTATAGGTATCAAGGATTTTTTTTTTTTAAATATCAAAGGTAAATCTCTGTGTGGACTAAATATTCCCTCAGAGCTTCTGTGTAGTATAAAACAGACTACAGGGGCAGCTAGGTGGTGGAATGGATAGAGCACCAGCCCTGAAGTCAGGAGGACTGAGTTCAAATCTGGTCTCAGACACTTAACACTTCCTAGCTGTGTGACCCTGGCCAAGTCACTTAACCCCAATTGCTTCAGAAAACAAACAAACAACAAAAAAAAAAACCCCACCATACACCACAGATGATTTTCCTCCCTTTCCAAGAGCTATCTGCAAGGTGACATTCCCCAGACCCCAAATATCATTCAGATAGGTGAATTACAGAATTTCCCAAATCCACTCTCTCCAACTCGTAAATTGAGATGTATGAACAGTAAGCCTTTGGTTTTGCCTTTTCAACTGATAAACACTATCTTGAAATGAATCTTAGTTTTTTTGAGTTTTTATATATATATATATATATATATATATACACATATGTGTGTATATATATGCATATATACATATATTATATAAATTATCTATGTAATATGTATATGCATAATATGTATATAAAAAATGAGATAATCCCTTAGTTTATCTCTAGGCACTAAATATCAAATTCTCTGACAGTATCACACTAAGAAAGAACTTACCTGTAACTTCTTCTTTTCTCTTTGGACAGCTTGATAGGCGGTAACAAGCTGAAATATTAAAGAAACAATTACCTATTCAGGCCAGTTCTAATCGACTTGTGATGGAGAGAGCCCTCTGCATCTAGAAAGATGGGGGACTGAATGTGGAACACAATATTGTACTTTCACCTTTTTTGTTGTTGCTGTTTGTTTGCTTTGTTTTTTCCTCTAATTTTTTTTTTCCTTTTTGATCTGTTTTTAACCTGTTTAATCTGATTTTTCTTGTGCAGCATGATAAATGTGGAAATGTTAAAAAGAATTGCACATGGCTAACCTATATTGCTTGCTGTCTAGGGGAGGGGGAAGGGGAGAGGGAGAAAAATATGCAACACAAGGTTTTGCACAGGTGAATGTGGAAAACTATCTTTGCATATATTTTGAAAAATAAAAAGCTATTAAAAAAAAAGAATATTAGCTATCCTAAAACATATTTAAAATGTTATAGGTTGACCAAAAATGATGTACATATTAATAAAAGTTTGTTTCTAATGGGTCCAAGCATGTTGTCAAACATTAATTAAGTTGAACAGTGGAGAAGCTAAAACTGAAAGGGAAATCATGATATACAGACCAATTTTTTTAATCTCTAAAATCCTTATTTATCAAGTGCAGCTAAGATCTGATCTGCCTATAGCAGGCCTTCTCCTGAGGTCCTTTTCAGTTCTATGATGAATGATCTAAATTCTGTGAAAAATCTAAGTATTAAGACTTGTAACAAAGATTAAAGAACCATTTCATTTCAATCAATCAAACATTAAGCATGTACTAAGCAGTTACTGTACACTGGGCACTGTGCAAAGCAACAAAAATTAAAAGAGGCAAAAGAAGGTCCCAACCTTCAAAGTGCTTTCCATCTAGTGGAGGAGGCACAAACAACCATGAGATGATACAAGATAACTAGGAAATTGTTTACAGAGTGAAGGCGATCCAATTAAGAGGAGTTGAGGAAGAACTTTCACTGGGACTTCAGAGAAACCCGGAGGCAGAAATGAGGAGGGAAAGCACTTCAGACATGGGGGACACCCACAGAAAATGCCCAGAGCCCAGATTCAGAGGGTCTTTCCCATGGACAAGCCAAGAAACCAGTCATTGAATTAAAGATTTGTAGCAGGGAAGGAGGAATAAAAAGACTTCGTTATGAAGGGTTTTCAAAGTTAAACAAAGGATTTTATATTTGATCCTAGAAGTAACAGTGAGCTACTAGCATTTACTAAGGCAGAAGCTGGGCAGTGCTTTTAGGGATTGTAACATTTTTAGACCTGGGCTTTAGGAAAAATCATTTGAATGGCCAATCAGAAGATGGACCAGAGTGGGGAGAGACTCAAGGTAAGCAGACTAGCCAGCAGTTACTGCAATAAGCCAGATGTAAGGTGATGAGAGCCTCTGGGGGGAGAGGAAGGCGGAAAAGAGGGCAGAGGGGACCCGCAGGGTCCAAGGAGAGAGGGAGGCACATGCTGCCAAGGTGAAATGAAGGGGCCTTGGGTACAAATTGGATCTGTGAAGGCTGAGAGGGAGGAAGAAGTCCAGGATGACTGTTAGGAGCCTGAGGGACTGGTAATGGCCTCTAATAGGGAAGGCACATGTTCCCTATCAATTTTAAGATGTCTACTAGACATCCAGGTCAAGACTTCGGAAAGGCAAGTTAGAGATGTGAGACTGGAGGTCAGTGGAGAAGTTGGAACAGGAAAGGTAGATTTGAGAATCATCTACCTTACCATGTAGAGAGCTCACCAAGACAACTGTTCAGAAGAAGAAGGGAAGAGGACCTGAGGTGAACTCTGAAGGACTCCTAAGGTAAGAAGGTGTGAGGGATCTGGAGGCCGCTCCAGCAAAGGAACAGAAGAGAACCAGAGGAAGAGGGGTGCAGAGAAAACCCAGAGAAAACAGTGTCCAGTCCAACAAAGATTAAGAAAGAGTACTGAATTTTGGACCAGTGAGTTCCAGTAGAATGTGTAGGTTAGAAGCTGATTTAGTAGAGATTGGCTACGAGGAGCCTAAGAGGAGAGAAAGTGGAGGCAGCCAGTGAAGAAGGCCTGTTCTAGGCGTTTGGCCACAACAAGCAGGAGAGGAAATCTAAGATGATGGCAGAAATGGAAGGACTAAGTGGAAGCTTTGTCAGCATGAGTATGCGGGAAGTAAGAAGTGAGCCAGCAGACAAGGAGAAATGGAAAATAAATGGGAGTACATCTGACAGGAGGCAAAGTATTTATCAGATAGATGGTCATCTGGCTTTCATCCAAGTTTAGGAGAAGTCTCCAAAGAGACAAACTGAGGCTTGAAGCTGATTCCAATTTATCTTGGCAGGATTTCAATTTCCAATCTTTCCTTAAAAAATCTCTACCAGCAAGGAACCGGGAATTGAGTGGCTGCCCATCAGCTGAAGAACGGCTGAATAAGTTATGATATATGAATACCATGGAATATTATTGTCCTAAGAAATTATGAGCAGGATGGATTTCAGAAAAACCTGAAGAGTCATACATGAGCAACAAGATTACGTGATCAATTCTGATGGACGTGGTTCTTTTTAACAATGAGGTGATTTAGACCAAGTCCAATAGACTTGGGATGGAGAGAGCCATCTGCCCCAGAGAGAGGACCAGAGGAGATTGAATGTGCATCACAACATAATTTTTTCAACTTTTTTTGTTGTTGTTATTTGCTTTTTTCTCATTTTTTACTTTCTTTTGCCTTTTGATCTGATTTTTTTTTTCTTGCAGTGCATGACAAGTATGGAAATATGTTTAGAAGAACTACACATGTTTAACCTATATTAGATTGTTTGCTGTCTAGGGGAGGGGGAGAGAGGAAGAAAAATTTATAACACGAGGTTATGCAAAGCTGAATGTTGAAAACTATCTTTGCAAGTAAATGGTAAAATAAAAGCTATTAAAAATGGAAAGAAATCTCCACTAGATGGCAGCAGAGTCAGAGGAACAGGACGAGGAAAAAAAGGAACCAAGGGATGTAGGAAGTAAAAAGAGATGAACTTCCAGGTAGCTCATAAATGTACCTACAGCCAATACCTTCCCCTCGCTGCCTCCAAAACAGGGAAGCAATTCCTTCTTTGGAAAATTAGTCGCCATGAGGGAGACACCCTTCACACCTCTTTATGCTCTCACTATTTTGCCACAAGAGAAGAGAGGGAGAGGGGCTTGTGAGCTCCCGGGTTCCAGGACGTGACCCTCTGCCCCTTCATTCTCCTTGACTGTATCTGCAAAGCTTCTCCATGAAAGGTCCCCAGAAATGGGCTCAAGTTTAGGGGGTGGGATGAGCTAAAGATAAAGGGCCGGGGGACTCACCTGGGTGAGGGGTTCAGGAAAGCTGAAAGGCGGGTTATCTAAGACTTTTCCCCTCTTACAGACTAGCTATGACATGGCATATTATGTTTAATTAACAGAATTTGCTTCAGCAGGTTTGTTTGTTTGTTTGTTTGTTTGTTTTTTTAACACAACCTTAATTGAGAATTCTAGAAACTGGACTTTTGATTGAGGTAGGGGGAAAAAAAAAAAAAAGACAGGCTTTTGGCATGTGAGGAGCCTGGGGGAGAGCAGTTCTGTGAGAGATGTCCCACGGGGAAGCAGGATGCAAGCAGAGTGCCTGGCGATCAGGGACGGAGGCTGCAGAAAGGGAGGCGGGGGAGGCCAAAAAGACCCTTGTCCAACTTTCCAGGTTCACCTGGGCCCTGGAACACTGTGACAAAATGTGACACCCAGGAGGCAGAGGGAAGTGAAACGGGGCCAACCACCCACCTAAGCTTACTCATGGAGACCCAGCATTTTGCTCAGAGCTGGAAACACCAAGATAAAAGCCACATCCTCGAGAAACTTGTGTTCTCCTGGGAAGCACCGAAAAGTTCCACCAGGACAATCAGCAGAACCCCAGGGATGGTGAAGAAAAAGGCAGGGGCACCTACCTCCGAATATTTGCCTCTGTAGCTGTTGAGGCTTCGTTCCATCCTCCGCAGCCGCTGACAGAGCTGCTCTTTGCTGAGGCTGTCCATCCCGCCCACGGCCTCCTCGGCCTCACTCTCAACGTCAGACGGCGGATCCAGCATGGTGGAAGAGTCCAGATCGAGGCGATTCAGGGACTCTCTCGAGGAGCTTCGTACCAGAGACTCTTTTGAAGAAGAACGGAACAAGGTCTCCTTGATTGGACTTCGAAATAGAGACTCCATTGAGGGAACGCGGAGCTGGAGCTTCTGCGCGAAAGACTGCGCCTCACCCGGCTGCGGGGCCAAACGAGAAGATTTTCACATGCACACATCCATCTGTCCTCAGTGGAAGCTCTCCCGATGATGGCAGGGAGCTCCAGAACCCCCTAAGGGGTTCCACAAAACCCACTGTTACCAAACAATGTGGGTCAGCCATGTCACACATGGCAAAGAGAACATGGAACTCAAGTCCTGCCTCTGCCACTCACCAGCTTTGGGGCCTGAAGGGAATCACTGATCTTGCAGGAGCCTCAGCTTCCACATCTCTCAAACAGAAAAAGGGTGGGAGACCCCTGGCCTGACCCCCCCCCCCAGGCACTGAAGCAGAGATGTGCACAGCAGCGCTTGGTAAAGCAATGAACAAACATATACACTGGAAGCGCTTAATAAATAAGCAGTGAGCCAGCTTCCTCTCATTACTGACTCAGTACTGTCCATGGGGTAATAATGGCAAACTTAAGCTGACAATCCTGGCATTTAAAGCACAGGAAATAAGACATAATAACTAAAGGTGTTTAAAAATTAATTGGAATAAACCTAACAATGGAGAAGTAATGAAAAAAGATTGTCCTTTCAACTGTTTTAACAAGTTTTCAATATTTGTCCCCCAAAAGGTCACAGAACTCTATATTTAACTTAAAGTTTGGGAATCATTTTGTCATGTCTGACTCTTCATGATCCCATTTGGGGCTTTCTTGTCACAGATCCTGAAGTGGCTGGCCATTTCCTTCTCCATCTCATCTTACAGAGGAAGAAACTGAGGCAAACAGGGTTAAGTGACTTGCCCAGGATCACACAGGTAATAAGAGTCTGAGGCCAGATTTGAACTCAGAAAGATGAGTCTTCTTGACTCCAGGCCCAGAGCCCCAGCCACTGCGCCACCCAGCTGTATTTAATTAACAAATGGTTACTAAGAAATTCATTCTCAGTGCGACAACAATCTCGCTTGTGCAGTCTTTCAGAAACTTGAGGGAAAAGCTCAGCAGAGGCTAAAGTACAACAGGAAAACAAAAAAAAAAAATTCTCTAAAGATAAAATATTTTAAATATAGTTTTTTGTGAATGGATTCTAGAGACCAAATAATGACACAGAACAAGACAGGGAGGAAGAGTAAAAAACTTCCTAAAAATGGATTAATCACCAGTCAAAATATCAAATTTCCAAACCTACACATGGCATTGCCATCCAGAATGCACAGAAGGGTTTGGGAGACTGATAAGAGCCCACAGCCTCTCTCCCCCTCCTGGACAATCCAACATCAAAAAAAGCCTTTTGGCCAAGGGAAGGGAGAACAGGCCTAAGAAGAGGGGTTCAACCCAACTTCCAATCCTTGACCCTCTCTAAGTACAGATAACAATGCTCAAAGTGGCCGTCCCCCAAGGCGTTTTAAGATGTGCCTGGACAACTTTCTGGCCTCTTCCAAATAGCAGATGTATCATTATTGTGAAAAACCTACTCGAAAAAGGTTCACTCAAACCTAGTGGTCACTTCTGAATAGCCTCTACTGGCAGAGGGCAAACTATCCTAAATACTAAATGTTAGGGTTAAGCTGCTTTTACCAGGAGGGGGAAAAAAAGGAACATTAAAAAATCAGAATTAAGCAAATGCCCATTTTATTCTTAATAAAAATGTGACACAAAAGTTCACAGGACAAAAAAGGCTCTTTTAAGAATCATTTTGAAATCAATGCTACAAATCTGCTCTGAGAGCATAATGGGAAAGAATCAATGAACGGTGTTCTGGCCTCAGCCTCAGCAGCAGCTACCCCCCAGAATGAGAAGGACACAGGATCCCTGAGGCCATCCCATCCAACTCCTCCCGAGACAGAGAGCCCCCTCTACAACATCCCCACTAAGTGGCCAGCCAGGCTCGGTGGAGATCACACAGCAGCATTATCATACAGGTCTTCCCATGAGACCAGGAGAAAAATGAGAAGGTTATTACTCTTGTCAGTAAAAGAAGCATTGTGTATCCACACCAAATTATTTATCTGGATGAAAAAAAATGGAACCATTCCGTTGAGGCTAACGGAAAAAAAAAAAAAAAAAAAAAACTTTTAATCGTTTTCTAACTTAAAATTGGTGTTTTAGAGTTAATATGAAAATCACAATTTGCTAATTTGCTTAAGTCAAAGAGAAAAGTTCCTGGAGTTCTGGAGATCAACTAATTAATAATTAAGACTAAACACAACACTAAGGCATTGAAAATATTTTCTTTAAAGCAATCCTAAAATTTATTTTTTATTATAATGCCCCTGGTTTTTCATCAGAGACTTTTCTACTACTTTGCAAAGATCAAAGATTAACATATTGAAGTTCTCCAGGGAGCATAAAGCAAGTTATTTTCTTTTTTCTTTTCTTTCCTTTTTTTTTTTTTGGCGAGGCAATTGGAGTTAAGTGGCTTGCCCAAGGTCACCCAGCTAGGAAGTGTTCTGTATCTAAGACCAAATTTGAACTTAGGTCCTCCTAACTTCAAGGCTGGTGCTTTATCCACTGAGCTATCTAGCTGCCCCAGCAAGTTAACTTATTTTCAAATATCTGAGTTCTTCCAAGTTCTATATGTAATATTAACTTAGGCTATGAGAACCTCTTAAACACTCAAATAGACTGAAAAGTCCATTCCCCCCCCCAAAGAGCTTATTCCCTAAAGTCTCAGATTTTTTGCTGCGATTTGTTCTGATTTTTTTTTACTTTTTCACCCATATTTCACTAGATCTTTAAAAGCTACTAAACAGAACTTCCACAGTAGTAAGAAATGCAAATAAAACAGATTTCTATCAATTGGGAAATGCTTAACAATTGTACAACAGGCAAGCAATGTGATATTACTGTATTTTAAGAAATGGTTAACGAAAAACAGAAATATGGGAAAATGTATATGAACTTATGCAAACTGAAGTAAGCAGAATCAGGAAAACAATACACATAATAGCTAAAACCGCATAAACAGAATAACCAAGATTGGCTTAAAAGCAGAGATGAGAAAGTTCTCCCCCCCCCAATCCCCCTTCTTTTTTTCCCTACCCTGGTAGGGGAAAACCACACATACAATGTCAGGCTTTTTTGATATTCATTGGTTTGGCTGAACTTTTTTCCCAGTTTATTCTTTATTTAAAAGGGATGGCTCTAAGAAATGAGCTGTAGCCAACCAAGTCTAAAATTAGTACTTTACTTCCAGTCAAAGTTAGCATTTTCTTGAACTGACCGGTATTTGTAGCAAACAATCTTCTCTGATTAAATCTCTATATCCCCACCCACACACTCACTTTCATCCTCCTGACTGATTACTCTCAGGTATTTCAATGTTACTTTTTCTTGTTAAAATGTAGTTTTCTATAGTTACTTTGCTTACTATTAGTAAGTGGTTTCTTTTAACTCCAGCAACTATGTTCTATCTTTCTCCTACTCTCTCCCTTCCCTAACAGGTATAGGACTCTGAACACAATAGATACTTAATAAATGTTTATTGACTATTAACTGCCAAAAAGGGAGAAGGGGGATGTGATATAAAAACAAAGAGATAGGGGCAGCTAGGTGGCGCAGTGGTTAGAGTACCAGCCCTGAAGTCAGGAAGACCTGAGTTCAAATCTGGTCTCAGACACTTCCTAGCTGTGTGACCCTGGGCAAGTCACTTAACCCCAATTGCCTCAGCAAAAAAAAGCAAAAAAAAAAAAAAAGAGATAGGGAAAAAAATAATAATAATAAAGCCT
Organism: Myrmecobius fasciatus; assembly: GCA_023553655.1. Lineage (NCBI taxonomy): Eukaryota > Metazoa > Chordata > Mammalia > Dasyuromorphia > Myrmecobiidae > Myrmecobius > Myrmecobius fasciatus. The sequence goes on along the minus strand of JAJPUD010022291.1, from coordinate 11,544 downwards.
ATCTTCCCCAAAAAAGCTACTGAACATAATTTGGCCTTTTTCTTCCACCTTCATATCAGCATCCTGCAGAGCCATCAACTCTGCCCTGGGGAATCTGACAGGGATGTCCTCAGGGTAGGCTGGCAGGGCCTGCTGAGGGCTGGCAGGTGACTTGCTCTTGACATGAACCCCCACTGCTGGACTTATGGTTTTGCAGTTTCATCTCTTGACGTCTGCCAACAACCACTTTTCACTATTATTTCTGCCTGTTTATAAGAGACTCAGCTCTCATCTATAACTTTTTAATCCCTACTGTATTCCATCTCTTATACTGTTGCCAATGTGGGCACGGCCTGTGTGTTTAATAAGCATCTGGAGGCACTAGGTAAGGTCCTAAACGGTTTGCCCATTAATAAAATACAAGAATTCATTGTAGACTTTGTAGCAGCAATTTGGGCTGTTTGGGAATAGCTGGTTGCCAGAGAGCAGAGTTCTGGAAAAGTGTGGCTTTAGTACCCTCAAAATCATCATTGTCCACTTCAACTAAATTCTCCTAAATAACCACAATGTTATTGGTTTGAACTATCTTGTATTCATTTGGGGCTAACTATCATTCTAGATCTTTTGAATCTTACTGTTCGAGTGCTTTTCTGTCTACCATGTCATTTTATCCAAAGGACAATCATTAAACATTAAGTACCTACTATGTGCCAAATAAACTCTAAGGTAGCCCAGTCTTCCTTAGCTACGTAAATTCAGGTAAATGGATACTTTAGAAAGGTTCTTCCAAATTAGTGACACTTTCCCTCAAAAATCTACTCATAAAAATGTCTCAAACCAGTTCCAATTGTTCAGTGAAGAGAGCCATATACACCCAGAGAGAGGGATATGAAATGTGGACCACAACATAACATTTTCATGCTCTCTATCGATGTTTACTTGCATTGGGTTTCCTTAATTAACATGTAGTGGACTTCTTGCCATCTAGGGGAGGGGAGGGGGCTGGGGGGGGGGGG
>JAJPUD010022291.1:0-10449 GCA_023553655.1 Myrmecobius fasciatus | reverse complement strand
GGGGGGGGGGGGGGGGGGGGGGGGGGGGGGGGAATCTGTAATGGAAAGCTTTGTAAGGGTCAGTGTTGAAGAACTACCCATACATATGTTATGCAAATAAAAAGCTTTAATAAAATAAAATTAAAAAAAAAAATCTGCTCATAATTAACATCCCAAATCCATACTAGAGTGAACATACTGGTTCTCCTCATTATATGATGGGAGAAATAGGATATCATCTAAAGAAAACAAATGCTAAAAACCTTATGCCTTTTTGGAAAAATAGAAACATCAAGAATGAGAATATTGGAGAGGAGAGGAGCAGCTATTGGCAAAGAGAGGGGAGGATATAGCAGGAAAATCAATGTGTTAATTTTTTTTTAAACAAAATCAAAGAAACAATATTTTCTTTTGGTTTTAAAATAAATCCTCATTAAAATGTCTCTGAAAAAAATCCCATTCTTCTTATAGCTGTCTCCAAGAAAACATGTTGACAGCACCTCCTCTTCCAACGTCACACTCAAATTCCATGTGAGCTGTAGCTCTCCTGGTTTCCCTGGTAACAAATGCAGATACAATCATAGATGATTGGAGCTTTTACTTTAATGTCCATCAAGGATTCAGCCTAATGTGAAGTTGATTATCTGACCACCTCTCTTCTCCACAAAGTCAGTCTTGGAAAACCAACAGGGCTCTGCATCTGCATGCTACTATTTAAAAGGCAGTGTAAGTAAAAGAACAGACCTGAGGAGCTGGTTCATTTCCATTAATGCAATCAGCTGGTTTTGGAGACGTGTAGCTAGATGCAGTCTAGAAAAAGAAAGGAAAATGGAAAGCTAAAGAAAACAGGAAATGTATTTTTAAAAATTCTTCATCCAGTTAAAAGCAGCAATATACAAATTCTACAGCATAATACATATATTTAGTTTAAAAATTGTTTTAATTATTATTAATTGCAATGCTTTCAAGCAAGCCAAAGCTAGTTTGGTAAGTACTAGAAAACTCAGTTTTTAATAAAGATTATATGAAACTAAAGGGATTAGTATAGCAACCTTCACATTTACCATATTACACAATAGACATCCTTATCCCTTTGTTAAGGCCATTCCCCAAAAATAAGGATTTCAAGTTGCAAAAACAAAAAAAACCATTTTGATAGAATAGTATAAAGGATAAACACACAAAACAGAATACTAGTAATGTGAACATTTACCTATCATAAAACATAATCCAAATTACCTTTCCTTGAGAGGTTAAATTCACACACAAAAAAAAAAAAGAGTAAAAAGAAAAAAGATTTATACATATATTTGTGAAATAAGTTTGAAACTAAAAGTGTATAAAAACAGAAATTACCATTGGGGAAAAATATATATATGCAAACCATTTATACTAACTCAGAAGAAAACTTTGTCAATGTCTAGAAGATTTTTTAGTTCTTATGACTGAAATTTAACTTCCTAATGATCTTCCTCAATTCCAAATAACACTTCAGCAATTGTATTATATGGACAAATGTCTAAGGAGGTTGTATTTTTTTTTTTAAGAAATGTAAGTATCCCAAATAATGGGCACTCAATCAAATGTAATGGTACAGTTACTAAATGAAAGTTTTATTTCTTGTACTATGTAACTTTGTTCATTATGAAAATAAAAACCTTTATCACTAAGCTGTATTTTGATTTTGCCTGTTATAACCCAATTCCAGATGATACCTAGGCATGTATATTTAAACCAAACATAATTTTGCCTAAGTTCCACCAAATGTCACAGAACAAACAGTAGCACTCAGCCTTGGGTGTGGGCAATGGATACGGACTGCAGTGTTTCAATGTTTTACCAAACAACTTTCTATGAGTTCACATGTGTAAGGTTGATTGGGAGTGTGGGGGAATGGGGGCAATGAAAGGGGGTGAGCACCACACAAAACATCATAATGAACTTCTTAACTAAGATACCTCCTCAGAAAGGAGCTAGTAAAGAAATCTGGAAGGCAGAGTGTCATGTGAATAAACTAAGCTTCCTTTGATCTACCTATCACATTATCCAGGATGAAAAGACAAACAAAATAGACGTTGATATTCTATGGAGAACACCTATTCCTGTAAAATGCCATGGCATTTTCCATGTGTTAATATGCTGCACTATGTATCCAAACAAATTCAAAATAGCTCATAAAATAGTAACTCTCCCACTCACTGGATATTTAATTCACTGGGCAATTTAACTCAACAAAAAGAAAATCATCTGTCATGCTTTAAAAAAAAAAAAAAAAAAAAAAAGGTCACTTTAACACGATTAGATGAGGTAACCAAATTTGGAGAAGGAAGATGTTTCATATGAAAAAATAGAAATCTTAAGTTTAATGCAAACCATGACAAGAACAGAGGCCACGCAGTACAGTAACAGTAAGATTAGGAGTCAGGGGTCTCCTTCCAGTCCTTCCCTGAGGTAGGTATATGGCTTTGTTCAGATCATTTATCTTTTCTGAGATTCAATTTCCTTAGAAAAAATTAGACTACTTGATCACTAAGGATGCAGGGATGTGCTCAGCTGGTCAATAAATAAAAGACTTTCCAAAGAACTGCTCTGTAAGTCACATGACATCAGAATGGGAAACCAAGGACAGCTTGTTCTGGAAGGGAAAGCGAGATTCAATCATGAAAACCCACGTCTGACTGAGCCCACGACAGCTGCCAGCTGACCTTCGGTGAGTCATTTCACCTACAAGATGAGGGGCCTGGATCAGATAAGTAGACAAGGTCTCCTTCAATTAAACATCTTACATTTGAATGTTTTTAGCTAAAATGGAAGGATTCATTCGACTCTTTTTTTCATCACTAATATGACTCCATAAATTTGAGAGAAAAAGTACAAATTCAGTTTCCTCTTTCATTTTTTTTAAAAAACTATACATTGAATGAAAAGGGCTGACTATATATTAGCATGTCACTGGTCTTCTCATTTGGAATTCAATCTGGTTGGCTAAAATGTTCTGATGGTTAGCAACTAAAAATGAATATAATGGTCTTTGTGCACAATCTTAAAACAAGTTTGTAGAAAAATTCTTTTCCAAATTATAAACATTTTGCAAGTTCTGCTGGCAAATAAAGTAAAAGTTCTATATTTACATATTTTGTGTTTAAATTTTTTAGACTTTATGGGAAGAAATTTGGAGGCTTTCCCATTAATTCTGGAAATCAAAAAAGGAGACTAGACAGTGAAAACAGAGTAAAATACAATTATGCAAACATTAACAGGAGTTGAGTGGATGAGAAAGAAGAGTTGGGCCAAAACCATTTTATTTCACATTTGGCTCTCTTATTTAGCAATTAGGGTTTATTGTCTCTCAAAGTGCCTAAAAATAATAAAGGTGGGGGGGGAGGGAGGGAAGGCAAAGAAGGAGAGAGCATAAATGTGTCCACTTTTTTAAAATGTTTGTAAAACTTTTCTGGTCTTTCTTTCATAAATTAAATTTGTGAGAAACTCACTTTAGCCTTCTTCACCCATAAGCAAATCAGGAAATAATCAGGATAATGGTCTCATATGTGCCAGACCAACTCTTGACTAAATAAACTGAAATCAGCACAGGAATGTCATAGTATAAGAAGTACTAGCAATTAATATCATCTCCAACTTTAGAACAAGATTCCATGATTTTAAGCTATCAATGTTAAGTTTTTCATTTGTTTACTCTTCAATGGAGAAAAGCTCAGTTCTCTAATCTCTCTTTAAGAGCAAACAAGAAAACAAACAAAAAAGAAATCTCTTCAGATTGTTGTTTTTAGTCATGTCTAATTAAACACAGAAGCATGACCCATTTTTCCTAAATTTTGCTTTTCCTGTAAATTTAAGAACATGCCAGACAATTAGAAAATGTCTAAAAGAAATTCCCTTTTTCCCTAGAGAAAAATACAACATGAACTTTAAAAAGCTAAAGTGGGAACAATGAAAAAAAAAAAAAGAAAGAAATTTTAGAATTTTAATGACATTTTCAATCCAGAAAATGACTACTCTTCCAAAGAGGTGCCTTGAATTATTCCAATGTTATCTTGTCTACCAGTCAGCTATTATCTATATATGGAGAAGTGCTGGGCTCCTCCTTGCTGGAGGTCTCCAAGAAGAACCTGAAAGACCAGGTGACCCAGATGTCACAGAAGGGTTGCACAGGGTGACTGCTGAAGTTCTTCCCAACTTGCAAGTTCTCAGATACGGTGTCAATCCGTACCTAATACTTGACTTTTTCTTTAAAACTTAGGTCACTTCAGAAGGCCTTCTTGAACATCTACATTAAAAACACAGATTTCAAGCTGTGCATATTAATTTTAGGTAATGAACTAACATCATACAGGGAGGAGGATTTAGAGGTCAAGACAAATGAATTCTAGTCTACAAAACAGAAGCGATGTTATTTTTTTTAATGTTAAAAGACACCACGCAGCCCGGGAGCCATAAGCTTCAGCTGTTTATTACTCTCTGATCTTTAGTGCATGATTAGCGAAATTGAGGACACCTCGGAGAGGCACTAAGTGAAGCAGCATTCATTAGGTCGGCTTTCTGTTATTACCACACTTTTCTTCTCCCCACAGGAGGTGCTGACGGGGGTAGCAGGACTCACCACACAGGCAATCTGTGGTTTGGGTGGTTTGGAGGAATCCAAAGCAAAGATAGTGTACTCAGAGAGAAAAGCAGGCTCTGCTAAAATCCCAGCTAGAAGCTGCTTCATTCAGTGCAATAAATAAGGATAGGAAAACAAAACACATAATGAAAAAACAAATCATAAAAGCACGATGCACAGCTTTCTCCAGTTTTCGTTAAGCATAATGTTCTTAATCAATTCTACAAACTTTAGTGTGTACCTACTGTGTATGGGACTCTGGGTTCTATGACACCAGCCAGATCCTGCATTCAAGAAAATGGAAATCTAATCGGGGAAGGTAAGTATACACAAAATAAGAGAGTGAGAGAAGTACAAAAGCGGGAAATTTGAGGAGAAAGAAGTAACTCAGTCTGGGAAGGCTTCATGAAGGACCCAAAGGGAGGGAACAGCCAGGCCACAGAAACTGGGAAGGCAGAGGAAGAGGTTCCTTAGTGCAGGCCAGGCAAGGGCAAGGTGGGAAGAGAAGGAAAGACACAGCCAGCCCAAAGACTGGCCCTTCAGCCAAAAGGTTTGAGAGACAGCTACAAGAGGCACCCTGGGAAATCCCTGACTGGCAGTCCTGGGAGTTTCAGGAAGCAACAGACCCCCAGGGAAGGTCTGTGGACAGAGAAGTTACAGGGTCAGAGGATTTCACCAGGAAAAATACTCTTCAAAAGAGAAAGAAGGAAACAGAAAAAGAAGCAATTGGAAGTGAGACGGCCAGCTACAGAAGCATCAGCAGGAGGTGAGCAGAAAAGAGATGGATGTTTGAAACGGTGGTTGCAGGAAGAGGGAAGAGAACAGGGGACAAATGGTCAGGACAGAGACAAGTCCTAGAAACGGGCCGTGCACACAGAAGAAAAAGACGTAAGCAAGGAGGACTCTAGGTCTGTGGCAGGGAGAGACATGGAGAATGGGAGAGGATGGGAAGCCCCCTGGGATGGCCATCATGGGAGGCACTGGGCACCCCTGCCCTCATGGAACCCCTGAAAACCTGCTCCTCTACCCAGCAGGTCTCCCCACCTTCCCTCCAACCTACCACCCTGACGGAATAATCATTCTTGGGGACAAAGAGCTAGTCCCTATTCAGCTCAAAAATCTACAACTGACCCCTACTGCCTCTTGAGTAAAGTCCAAGCGCCTCTGCCTGGCATTCAAAGCCTTCCATACCTGACACCATGTCCCCTTCCAGACTTATTTTCACACCGCCCTCCAAGCGCTCTGGGCCCAACTCCCAAACACTTCATGCCCCAGGAACCTCCAAACTTGGCAGACTTCCATCTGCCCCCAAAGACTCTCCTTTCCTTTCAGATGCCATCTCCATCCCTAATCCTCTCCAGGCAAACTGGGCCCCTCAGTCCACCATGACACTTTCTGGATAACTGTATTTGTGTCTATGAGACTGGAAGCCCCAGGCAAGGATGGGCCATATTTTGGCTATTCTCTACTCATTGGCAGTTCTTGGAATACAAGTGGTTTTTTTGTTTGTTTGTTTTTTTGTTTTTTTTTTTTTGCTTTTTGCTGAGGCAATTGGGGTTAAGTGACTTGCCCAGGGTCACACAGCTAGGAAGTGTCTGAGACCAGATTTGAACTCAGGTCCTCCTGACTTCAGGGCTGGTGCTCTAACCACTGCGCCACCTAGCTGCCCCGGAATACAAGTGTTTACTGAATGTTTGTTAAATGAATAAATGAGCCTAGAAGAAACAATGGAAGTGAAACGTAGATTTGGAGAGCGGTCAGCCAAGAGGAGATAATAAAACTATAGGAAGAGATAAGATTATAAAGGATGAGTATATGGAGAGAAGGAAGTTTGGGAAACATTCACAGATGCAAGGCAGGAGGAGAAAGAAGGGTCAGAGAAGAGGTGCAGAAGGAAAGGCCTAAGAGTGGCAAAAGACAAGGGAAAAGTAGAAGAAAAGTGAACAAAAGAGGCTGACACTGGACTTAGCAATAAGGACTCCATGAATTTCCCCAAGAAAGAAAGAGTTTTAGTCTAGCGGGACAGTAAAAAGGAAGTTTATAAGAGATTAAAAATTAATGATCTCTTTGTTAGATTTCAAGAGACATAGCAATGCTGATATAAAAAACAATAAAGAAAAAAAAGGGATGAGTCTGAAATCTCATAGCTTCTCTACAATTCAATTTTAAATTGTATTTTCATAAAAATCTATAAAAGCATCACAAAAGTAGAACACAAGTAGCATATTAAAGAGCTTAATGTGAGAGCCTATGCCCACAAAGAACCTATGCCCCAAGAACACTGAGAAGGGTAAGTCATTCATACATACATACATACACACACACACACACACACACACACACACACACACCTCCGCCCGCTCACTGATGTGTGTTCCATACACTCACAGGTATTTCACCTAGACATGACTGCTCCTTCTGTAACACGGAGGCAGCATCCCTTACCCTCTCTCCCATTTGGGAGCACTCCCCCCAAGTAGCACTGCATCTTCAAGGACCCCCAGGGGCCAGATCTCCCTCTCAAGGCCAGGATACATGTCCAACTTTCCAGGAATCGCTCTACCGCCTCCTGTGGCCAGAGCCTTCCACTCTGCCTGGGTCCTCAGTCCCTCGGGCGCACGCCAGCTCTCAGAGGCAAGTGCCTTCCTCTGGCTTGGGTTTCCATGCCAATCCTTGGCATTGAGTTCTGCATGCCATAAGGACTAAATAAATGCTTCCTGGACTTGGCACTGTCGATAATGCGCTGGGTTTGTAATAGGGAAGCCATGCCAGAGGCATCCTTTAGTAAATCACCGTAGGACACTGGGTAAGTCACAACTTCCAGAAGCCTTAGACAGCTCCTCGGGAACTTATCTACCGAGGCACACTACATCTGAATTTGGTAAGGGAGCTCTGACGATGGGAAGGGATTTCCCCACCCAGACTTCAAGCATTTTAAAAAACAACTGCTTTTGAATAACAAATTATAAGTAGTAAGCCCATATTCTATTTCGGATACTGCTTGCTATCGTTCCACATTCTGGATATTTTTAATTGTTTTTTTCTATTTTAATTGTCCTGAAGAAGGGTCTATAAAATACTGAAATATTATATATGCAAAAATAAATTTATTTACAAAGAGCAACATGAATCTTCTAAACTATCAGACAAGAAGTTTGGGGGGGGGGTTGTTTTTTTAAACAGGAGAGAGGGACTAGATCTCTAATTTTATTTGGTGGGGGCTCCCAAATAAGAAAATTCTCTCTCATAATGCAGGTTGTCAAATTCCCTTCAACTTAAGTAGCCTAGAAAAGTTTCCCTTTTTAAAAAATAACAAATAACAAACAGTTCATCATGTGATGGAAATCACACACACATGCACACATGCACACATACAAACATACAAACACTCAATTCATAAATTCATCCTATTGTGAAGTACAAAGTTGGGAAAAAAATCTTTACAGCCAGTGTTTCTGATAAAGGTCTCTTTTCTAAAATATATAAAGAACTATGTCAAATTTATAAGAATACAAGTCATTAGGTCAAAAGATCTGAAAAGACGATTTTTAAATGATGAAATTAAAGCCAAATATAGTTGGCTATAGTTATATGAAAAAATGCTCTAAATCACTATTGAAATGCAAATTAAAACAACTCCGAAGTACTACCTCACACCTCTCAGATTGGCTAAGATGACAGGAAAAGATGATGATAAATGTTGATGGGGATGTGGGAAAACTGGGACACTAATGCATTGTTGGTGGAATTGTGAATTGATTCAACCATTCTGGAGAGCCATCTGGAACTATGCCCAAAAAGTTATCAAACTGTGCATACCCTTTGACCCAGCAGTGTTTCTACTGGGCCTATATCCCAAAGAGATCTTAAAGGAGAGAAAGGGACCCACATGTGCAAAAATGTTTGTGGCAGCTCTTTTCATGCTATCAAAGAATCAAAAAAGAAGTAGATGCCATTGACCGGGGAATGGTTGAACAAGTTGTGGTACATGAAGATAATGGAATATTAATAAAAATGATGAATGAGCAGATTTTAGAAAGGCCTGGAGAGATTTCCATGAACTGATGCTGAGCAAAATAATCAGAACCAGGAATACAGTGTAGACGATAATATCAAGAATGTGCTTTGATCAATCATGAAAGACTTGGTTCTTCTCAGTGGTTCAGTGATCCAAAGCAATCCCAGTAGATTTTGGACAGAAAATGCCATCGGCGTCCAGAAAAAGAACTAAGAAGACTGAATGTAAATCAATACATGCTAGCTTCAATTCTTTTTTTTCTGTTTTTTTATCTCTCCCGTGGTTTTTCACTTTTGCTTTGATTTTTCTCTCCCAACATGATTCAAAAAGTAATGTGTATTAATAACAAATTTACTCAGAAAAAAAAAATTCATCCCATTGTAAATACTGAAAGCTCTATAATTTAGGCCTCTCTGACCGTAAGATAAGGATAAAGCACTTTTGGTAAATCACTAAAACTGGCAGGTTCTAAAAATCATTTTAGAGATACCCAAGTTTAAGCTAAAGGGCCCTCAAAAGTCATCTAGGTCAATCCCTTTAATTTTGTAGCTGAGTCCCCAAGAGGCAACCTGCTAGCCAAGGTCACACAGGACGCTTTGGAGCTGGGCCCATGGCCAGGACTTCTGACTCAAAGGCCTGTGTTCTTTCCACACTTCTGAATTCCAGGCAGTAGAGAAGAGTAAGAGGAAACCCAGCCTGCTGTGGGGATGTGCCTTTCATGTGGACTGAGGCAGTCCTAATCTCTCAAAAGAAAGTGGGGGTGAGGCTTGGGAGGGGGGAGTGCCAGCTGCCAGCCTTCTGTCATCAGACCTCGCTATACTTAGCTAATCACTAAGCTTAGACTTACGGCCTTTCCAGATTGGGAGGACTCGTGCAGGGTTAGTGCTCTGGCGGCCCAGATACTGGAGACCCCAAAGTCATCTCCTCATTGACCAGAGCTCCTTAAGCACAGAAGGGACTGCCTTTCTCCTTTCCTTGTAACCTCAGCACTTGGCACTGTGCTCCACTAATGGGTTAATGTGTCAGCTGCAAAGCTAACATTCCTTCAAAATGGTAAAGTCATAGCTAAAAACATTTAACGCCAATCCAGCATGGGGCAAGTTATCGAAAACATCAAACATTTTCAGAACAGTTCTAATCTCTACACTACCTGATGGCTACGAACAACCCAGTGTATTTATCAAGATTTAAGGGTGCCAATAATTTCTATCTCAGACTCCCTCACATCTCAATAAAAATTAATCTACTTACGATTTTTCTTGAACAACAATGGTAAGTTTGGAAATATGTATACATATATTCGATTTGTCAAGTATTTTAACATAATTAACATGTAGTGGATATCCTGCCATCTAGGGTAGGGATTTGGGGGGGAAAATTGTAACAGAAAGCTATGTAAGGGTTAATGTTGAAGAATTACCCATACATATGTTTTGCAAATAAAATAAAATTTAAAAAAAAAAAATTAATCTACTTGGAAGCAATAGAGACAAGAGAAATCCCTGCACATCCTCCATTCCATTTTTAAAAGATCACAGATGAAGCAATATGTCCAGTGTCTTGGAGCTAGCAAGTATATTCTTAAGCTGCCATGAATTAAACCCCTTAGAGGTCACTGATTAATCTTTGATTCCACACCCCTCTTTCCTAAAGCAAGTACATCACACTTTCTCTCTGAAGGAAAAATTTAGAACTTTGGCACCGAAATAATGTTCCGGCCAAGCAACCACCACTGAGTAAAGTAAAAAATATTCCCCCCTACAAAAAATTCTCAGCATATGTGAACAGATACAGCCATTCTGGAGAACAATTTGGAGCTATGCTCAAAAAGTTA
>JAJPUD010022290.1:10287-21680 GCA_023553655.1 Myrmecobius fasciatus | reverse complement strand
GAGAAGAACCCAGAGAAGACCCAAGGAGTGAGAAGAACCCAGAGAAGACCCAGGGAGCAAGAAGAACCCAGAGAAAACCCAGGGAGCAAGAAGAACCCAGAGAAGACCCAGGGAGCAAGAAGAACCCAGAGAAGACCCAAGGATGGAAACAAATCTTTCCAAGAATGGAAAGGGATTCTGGGAGATTGAAGTTATGAAAAGGCACATACTGGGTAGAAATGTACCTTACACAAAGGACTGGAGGTGGGAAATGGGACATCATGCATAGGGCTGCAAGTAGATCAGTTTGGCTGGAACAGAGTGACCGAAAAGGTTAATATGTGATTGTCCTAGAAAGATAAGTTGGGGTGAGATGTACAAAGGATGTTTTTGCCTTTTATCTTATAAGCAAGAGGGAACCCCTAAAACTTCATCACCAGAGGGTTGAGTGAATGATAATCAGGACTTGGGAGGGAGGGTAGAAGGATATAGGGTCAGAGCTGAGGGGAGCCTGAAAATATGGAGCATGAAAGGTAGGGGTAGGACCTTAGAGCATAGAATGTCAGAGCTGGAATATTGTTAGAGCTAAAGGGACCCGCGACTTTAGAGAATTCTGTCTTTTTAAATTTTATTTAAATTTATTTATAAAATAAAGTTCTTTCTTTTTAGCATTCATCTAAAGTTGGTTTTGAATTATGAATGCTCTCTTTCCCCCACCCATTAAGAAGGCAAGCAATGCGACACCAATTATATAGGTGACACTGGGCAAAACATCTTTCCTTGTTAGCCATGTTGTAAACAGAAAAGTAAGAGTAATAAAGAACAAGAACAAATTACACCTCGATCCACGCTCAGACGTCCGAGTGCTCTGTCTGGAGGCAGATCGCCTTTCTCATCATGGGTCCTTTGGCACTGTCCTGGACCGTTCACTAAGCTGTCACTCACAGCCGATCATCACTACAGTGTCACTGCTTCTGTGTATGACATTCTCTGACTCTGTCCACTTCACTTTGCATCAGTTCTTACAAATCTTCCCCACTTTTTTGGAAACCATCCTTCTTGCCTTTTCTGACAGCACAATAGTGTTCCATCAGCATCATATGCCACAGTTTGTTCAGCTGTTCCCCAATTGATGGACATCCCCTCCATTTCCAATTCTTTGTTACCACTAAAGAGTTGCCATATATGTGTGTGTGTGTGTGTGTGTGTGTGTGTGTGAGAGAGAGAGAGTGTGTGTGTGTGTGTATGTATTTGTACAAACAGATCCTTTTCATTTTGCTTTGATTGGGATAAAAACCCAGTAGCATAAAGGGTTTTAGAGCCCTTTAGGCCCAGTTCCAAATTGCTCCCCAGAATAGTTGGCTCAGTTCACAACTCCACCAACAATGCATCAGTGTCCCGATTTTCCCACATTTTCTCCAATATTTGTCAGTTTCCTTTTCTATCACATTAGCTGATCTGATAGGTATGAGGTGCTACCTCAGAGTTGTTTTCATTTATATCTCTGTAATCAATAAGGATTTAGAGCCTTTGGTCGTATGACTACAGTAGTCCTGAATTCTTCTGCAAACCATCTGGAGAAAAGAGATCTCTGATCTGGGAGAGTCCATAGGACGTCAACGTGGAGAATCAGAGTTTGGAGGCACCTTCAAGATTATGCATTTGATGAATGGGAAAAGTGAGATAACAAGTAACTGAGCGGGGCAGCTGGGTGGCTCAGTGGCTCCAACACCAGCCCTGAAGTCAGGAGGACATGAATTCACACTTCCTAGCTGTGTGACCCTGGGCAAGTCACTTAACCCCAATTGCCTCAGCAAACAAACAAACAATAAAAAAACCCCAAGTAACTGGAACCCAGGGTTCTGGTTCTACAGCCCCAAGTAAAGTAATGGAGCCCTCCACTTGGAGAAGAGCAGGAGCATGAGGGATTTGGAGGGCCGGTGTCTGCGATTCAGGCATCCGGATAAGGTGCCATCTGCGTGCCCACATGAGGGACTTGTGCCCGGCGGGTCCGATCCCTCGGCTTTTTGCTGTGAGATACGAGCATTTCGGAGCTTGTGTGTTGGAGCAGCGCTCTGCTAATTAGCGCTGCTGGCATCGGGAACGGAGGCTGCTGCGAAACAGGATGGAGTGGATGCCAGGCTGGGCTGGCCATCTGCCACGGCTGCGATTTCTCTCCCTCCTGTTTCACTCAATTGAAAAACAACAACAGAAACTGTTTTCTTCGGAGACAGGAGGCTGTTCTGTCTCTCCCCCAGTCCCTGTTCCCTCGGGGCTGAGGGATGGAGGCAGAGCTCCCAGAGCTTACAGGAGGAGGGATCTCTGGGTCTCTTTAGCCACCACCCATGCACACAGATGTCCCCCGACACTACGGCTGATGAGCGCCTATTGGCCCTGCTTGGAGATCTCTCCTGGCGGAGAGGTCGGGGTACGGGACGCCAGATGAGACCCCCACATGGGCCACTGGAGGAATCTGTTTTGCTCGACTATACATGATTGTTATAATGACTTTATTTTTATTTTTCAATCGCACAGTGGCGGGGGGAGAGAAATAAAAGTTTTTCAAAAATCCATTTCATTTTAAAAGAAAGAAAGAAAAAAAGGGAGAAAGGGCGATTTTTGAGGCAGTTCTAATTGTTAGGAAAGAAACGCCATCTCACGTTGCCCCCTTTACAGGCTACCCATCGCTCCCAGTTCCCGGGGCCACAAAGAACAGGACCATCCCTTTTCCAGGGACCTGTCCCTCCAACTTTCTGCAGGCTAATCTGAAGTCTTTCACCATCCACCTGGTCGCCCACTTCTGGACTCAGTTTACCCTTAACACAGTTTCCAAGATGAGTTCTGGAGATGGCACCTCACGCTCTGAGACACAGCCCAAGACCTTGCCCGCCATATTGAGGCCGAGTGCTGGGATTGGCCGACCCACATGGGCAAACCACCTCACTTGCCTCAGTCTCCTCATCTGTAAAATAGAAATTACAGCTGCCAGCCTCCAAATGCATGCCATTCTGCCCCCTTTAAGGAGCTGCAGATATTTATTATTGCACCCCAGGCTTTCAGATTTCCAAGACCCTGGGATCCTTTTCCAACAAACTCCCGTCTGACCACCTCTATCTTGGGCTTGTAAATTCGGGTTTTCTGGCCCAAAAGTAAAACTTCCCAGTTTTCTCCACAGAATTTTAGCGTATTGGATTCTACGCCTCCTTCCCCCATGGTCAAAGTCCTTGGGGACCCTCCTCTGCCCCCCAGTTGCACTCCCCACCCCCCCCCTGCTTTTTCTTCCAATTTCCCATTCTCTCCAGATTGAAAAAAGCCCTTCTCTTGTCACCATAGCGACCACAAAGCTCTGGGTAAATGTCTGTCATTTTCCCCCAGTATGACTCCACTTTAGCGAGGTGGCAGGGGAATAAAGACGGCTTCAAATTCATCTTCAGACACATCCTAGCTCTGTCACTTTACTCCGTTTGCCTCAGTTTTCTCAGCTGTAAACTAGGGACAACAAGAGCCCCTACTTGCAAGGACTGTTGTGAGGATCAAATGGAATATTTACAACATGCTTAGTGCATAGTAGGGCCAATATAAATGGTAGCTACAATTAGGAGGCACAGTAATGTGCCGGCCCTGGAATCAGAAGGACCTGAATTCAAATCCAGCCTCAGACCCTTAGCTCTATGGCCCTGGGCACTTAACCCTGCTTGCCTCAGTTTCCTCATCTGTAAAATGAGCTGGAGAAGGAATTGGGGAACTCTCCGGTACCTTTGCCAAGAAAACTCCAAATGGGGCCACGGAGAGTGAGACGTGACCGAAAATGATGGAGCGAGGGGTTATTAATTTCTAAAATGAGTTCATATTTCTTTTAACCGAATCATCACCAAATGGCTCGAGCCAAAGTAAAGGCTGGTCCGGCCCCGCGGAGCTTGCTGGTCCTTGCGGAAACGACCAGCTGATGGTAATCCCTGCCCCTGACACGAGGCTCTAAGGTTTTCCAAGTGCTCTGGAAAGATCATCCTGTTTAATTGTTCCCCAAACATGGAGCCGGGCGACACATTCAGCCTGCGGTTCTGGGCCTCCCTGCCTGTCTGTAAGTCTTCTGGGCCCTCCTTCTGTCCGCCAGCACCAAAGCCCCGATGGCCTGCCCTTAGTTTTCCCCTTCCCCTTGGTGTTCCAGCTGACTTTTCCCTTTCCCCTGTCTATAGAAGGAAAAGCGAGGCCGGAGGAGCAGCACGACCTCCCCCCCCCCCCCGATATCCTGGACCCCCTCCCGGCCCCTCCAGGCCTCCCCCAGCTCTCAGTTCTAGGAGCCGGGCGCTGGGTCTGGAGGGTGATGATTCGTTCAGGTGCCCAGCGGGCATCGGGCGGCAGCAGCATCCCTGAGCTGCCAGGGGCACCCCCGAGCAGTCCTCACCTCCCCAGGAGCCTCGGGGAGAGGGGCGCTCGCTCAGGGAGCCATGGACCAGTCCTATTTTAAATGTTCTCCCTGACAACCAGGAAACTGCACAGAGGTTCCCATGGTAACGGCGACCCAGCTTTCCCAGACAAGCTCAGGATTTCCGGGGCCAAGGTTTTCTTGATCAGACATCCAGCACCCCGGAAGGGGGAGGGAGCCCCCATAGGGGGAGGCTTGGGGGGGCAAGAATAGAGGTCACCCAAGCCCCCGAGTCGGCCATCTGCTGCTTCCCCAGCTGGGCTCTTGGATTCATTGCACAGTCCAGTGGGGATGAGGGGGCTTTCAGAGCTGGGAGGGAGCTTAGAACCCGGAACAGAGTCAGAGCTGGGAAAGGTCTTAGAACCAAGAGCATTGGACTGGGAGGGAGCTTAGAACCTGGAACAGAGATACAGCTGGGAAAGGTTTTAGAACCAAGAGCATTGGATTGGGAGGGAGCTTAGAACCTGGAACAGGTTAGATCTGAGAAGGACCTTAGGTTAGAGAACCTCTAAAGTGGGAGGGAGCTTAGAACCTGGAACAGAGTCAGAGCTGGGAAGGGCCTTAGCCCATAGGACAGCCAGATTCAGGCTTCCCAGCAACGAGAACTCTCCCTGAGTAGCAGAGGGCACCCTCAGGGATGGGGCTGGGTGACAGAGGGCACCCCTTTGGGGTGAGTGGCTCAGTTTCAATAAAGGTCTTTGAGCAGAGCCCAGGTGATCACTTGTCAGTGCCAGGCGTTGTGCCAGGGGCAAAGCCTCCGGGAGGCAAAGGGCACTCCCTGCTCTCCAGGGGCTTCCGGTCTAATGGGGAGGCAGCGCCTAGGCCACGTTAGACAAACACGATGCAGGTATGATAATGGGCGATAATCACCAGAGGGAAGGGAGCAGGGGCCGCAGGGGGCAGGGGTCGCGGGGCTCCCTCATCTGTCCTGGGGCTGGAGCCCGGGAGCCACGTTGGGGGGCAGGAAAGGCCGGGGGCGTGGGTTTGCCTCCCTGGGCCGCCCGAAGGCTGCTCTGCTTTGCGCTGGGAGCGTCTGGGGGCCTTCCCGCTGCACCCTGGGGTGACTCTGGGCTGCGGCCTCCCGGTGTCCCGGACACGCCGCTCGGGCCCTGCTTGGCCCCCGGCCACGGCCCCCAGTCGGCCTCCGTTTGCCATCTGGCCTCCGGGTCAGGCTTTGTCTGGGGAAGCTGCAGGACCCCAATTAGCGGCCCTGGGGATGCCAGGGACGCGGCTGATTCAATTTCAGCGTTGGCTCCCCGGCCGTCTCCAGGAAATGGCGGGCCCGGTCTCCGGGAGACGCCGGCCCAGTCCTGGGCCTCCTAATCAGGTTTGCGGAGGCCCCGGAACAGGAGGCCGGCCTGCTGCCCTGGGCCCCCTTCCTATTCACCGAGCCAGAGGTCAGGCTAATGGAGCAGCCATCCGGGGGGCTCAGCCCCCCCCCCATTAAATCACACTCTTGACGGACGTTCTTGAAGCCTGAAGTCATCGCTGCTGCCAGATGGGCCCGGGCTGCCCGAAGACCCGGGAGTCTGCTAGAGGAGGACCCCCCCGAGTCTGCCTGGGGAGGACCCCTGGAGGAATGGCCCACTGTGATTATGCTCCTGAGGGAGGGCTTCCCCCCAGTATCGCAGGGGTCCTCCTATGGCCTGGGGGGCTGGGCAGGAAATGGCAGAAAAGCTCCTTTGGTCCCACGTGGGGAAACCAGCTGGGCAGGGGGAGGGGTGGACGGCCACTTGTCCAGACCCCCAAAGTCCTGGCTCCAAAGGCCCCTTCCTGCTCTTTGGAAAAGTCGTAACGAGGGTGCGAGACCGGGGTTAGGCCACAGGGCGCCCAAACTGACCGGAGGCAAACGGTGATTTTAGGAGACCCTGAAATCTTGCAGTTTGTGCTGGTTCAGTATTTCAGAAAAGACGGCGCTGAACGCTTAATGGGAGTTCTGAGGGAAAGTGGGGAGCCCCGTTCTCTGCCCGCCTCCTGCACCCCCGGTTTTGCCCCCCGGGTTGTAACCTCCTGAGAGGTGGGCTCTGTGAGCCCCTTAGGTTCTTCCTGGCTCTCGCCCCCGTGATTCTCTTTTTTGATTCTAATTTAATTGAATAGGATTTTCTTTTCTTGCCCAGACATCTCACCGGGCCCCTCCTGCCCATGAAACAAAAGACAAACAGCCCGCTGCTGGCATGTGGAATATTCCTTACCGTAGGCCCCCCACCTCCCCACCCAGGGCCCGCCATCTTTGTTTGCTGCTCCTGCTCTGGCAAAACCGCCCCAGACCAGGCCCGGGAGGAGCCAAGACCTCCGCTCCAAGGGCCCCCCAGGACCCTGCTTGTTCAGCTGGGTCACCTCTCACCTGGCTGTGGTGAACCCCAATTGTGCCCCCTTTCACCTTCTGCTTGGAGAGCCCTAGAGGGGCCTCTGAAAGGGAGATGTTCCCCCGAGTTCATTCCCTACCCCCTCCCATGGCCACCAGCGAAGGTTCCGCAAGAGCAGGTAGGTTTCTTGTCTCCCCCAGTTTGGCATCTTGTCTGCTCACAGTAGGTGCTTAATTAATGCTTTTAAATGAACTAATTCGTTAGAAAATGTACTATGCTTATGACACTGACCTTCTGCCTTGCCCTCCCCTCTCCCAGATGAGAAAATAAGGAGAGAAGTGAGGGTCCCCATAGTGTGTCACCCACTGTCCCAGAGCTCATCGCTGCCCTCCCAGGACTGGACTCGGGGAGGTCCGAGGGCCAACCCCGGTGCCCAAAGGGATGGGCGACCTTCCCGGCCTTTGCCCACGAGGCCCAGTGGAGACCAGAGGCCCCACGAAGGGCTGGGGGGGGGAGGCCCTTCCTTAATGGGTTCTAGTGGAATCAAAACGTGTGTGAGCTGAAGTCTGCACCTTCCAGAGAGCCTGGAGGAGGAGCCTGGGGGAAGAGTCCCAGATTTGGGGTCAGAGGCTCTGAGTTCCAATCCATCACCCCCTGCGTGATCTTGGGCCGATCATTCCCCCCTGCAGAGACACAATGGGAAAGTGGGCAGAGCTAATGCGCCAGCTCTGGGACCCCCGGCAGGCCCCTCGGTCTGCTCTGAACCCGCCTCCTGGTCCATAAAATGGAGATAATACAACTCGGGCGAACCTCAGATGGGACGATATGTGGAGAGCGCTGTGCAGACCTTAACGCTAAGCGAAATATATTTTATATCTAACTACAAACAGAGGATATAAATATATAACACATAATAGAAAAACATAAATAATATATACTATGCAATATAAATATGTAACAATATACATAATATAATATAAATATATAATATGCAATATAAATATATAAATAATATAATGCAAATATATGATATGCAATATAAATATAAATAATATAATATAAATATATCACATAATATAAATATATAAATAATATAATACAAATATATGATATGCAATATAAAAATATAAATAATATAATATAAATACATAAATAATAGAAGGCAAATATATAATATACAATATAAATATATAAGCATATAATATATAATATATTTAAATAATAGAAATGCTATTGTAATAATTGATTATGATCAGCATTAGCATCGTTACAGAGCAAAGCTTGTTAAACAAGCCACATTCAAGGCCCCCCTAAGTCCATGAGCTCCGGCCTCTGTGTCACCTGGGTCCCCCCTGCTGATTCCCGAGCTCCTGTCCCCCCCATCTAGGTGTTAGCTGCATGCAGCGGCCCTTGGGCCATGGAGAAGGGCATGGCAGATTCGGCACTAGGTGATCTTTACCCTGACCCAGGCAACCCACCTTGACCACAGCCAAATCCCGGGGCCTCAGTTTCCTCTTCTGCAAGAGAAGGGGGTGGGAAAAGGTGATGTCCAAAGTGTCCCGTAAGTTGCAGTCTTGTGGTCAGTGGTGCCATTGTTCCTGTGGGCTTTCCATGTGACAGAAAAACTCCTCCACTTGTTATTTTATTATTATTATTTGCTGAGCCTCGATTTTTATAATCTCCTCATCTAGAAACATCCCCCGAATAGGATAATTTCCACGGGCACATTCGACTTCCCTTCGGCACCTGGTGAAGGGTTTGCCCCGGGAAAACTCCCAGCCCAGCAGCGCACTTGGGGGCTGAAACCGAACTCACCTGATTGAGGATGGGATTGTCATCGTTGGCGCCCCAGGAGCTCAGTCCATTTTTCTTAATCCAGGCTCCCTTGGTGAGAGAGGGTCTCTGGCTTCCATCCTCACCCTTCCTGCTGATGGCCGGGCCTACAACACCAGCTTAGCCCCCCTTTTGCACCCAGGTGCAGCCAAACTGTGGGCCTGCTGCCCCCCCAAGAGACCAGAGGCAAGGATTCTCCCAAGGGCAATCATGAAGAGGGAAGAAGGGTGGGTGAAAAGGGGGATGGGGGCAAACTCAGTCTTCCTTCGAGCTTCCATGAGTGAGCTGATCTCTGGGGCCAAATGAATTGGTTCTGTCTCTGTGTCTCTCACTGTCTCTCTGTCTCCATCGCTGTCTTTATCTGTGTCTATTTCTGTTTTTTCCCTCTCCCTGTCTCTGTCTCTCTTTTTCTGTTACTGTCTCTCTGTCTCTTGTGTCTGCCAGTCTGTCTGTCTGTCTGTCTGTTTCTGTCCCTCTGTCTCTCTTTTTCTGTCTCCATCTCTCTGTCTCTTGTGTCTGCCAGTCTGTCTGTCTGTTTCTGTCCCTCTGTCTCTCTTTTCCTGTTTCTGTCTCTCTGTCTCTTGTGTCTGCCAGTCTGTCTGTCGGTCTGTCTGTCTGTCTGTCTGTCTGTATCTCTGTTTCTGTCCCTCTATCTCTCCTTTTCTCTGTCTCCATCTCTCTGTCTCTTGTGTCTGTCTGTCTGTCTGTCTCTTTCTCTGTGTCTCTCTCCTCTAAGGAACAACGGATGGTTTCAGGAGCCTTGCACACTAATCTTAGTTCTTTTGTGATCTTTGGCGAGTGATTCCATCTTTCAGTGCTTTGTTTCCTCATAAAATTGGGGTACTGGTGACAAGAGCTTGCATTGGGAAGGCTCTAGGACTCATGAAGTGCCTGAATAACATTTCCAATCTAATGAGGATCATAAGAGCTCATGGACATGAAGCATTTTGTGACCCTTTAGTGGGATAAAATGATTCCTATTATTGTTCTGTGAGAAACGACCAGCAGGATGATTTCAGAAACACCTGGAGAGACTGACAGGAACTGATGCTGAGGGAAGGGAGCAGAACCAGGAGATCGTTGTACATGGCAACAACAAGACTATACGATGATCAGTTCTGATGGTTCTCTTCAACAGTGAGATGATTCAGGCCAGTTCCAATGGTCTTGTGATGGAGAGAGCCATCTACACCCAGAGAGAGAACTGTGGGATCTGAGTGTGAATCCCAACATAACATTCTCACTCTTTCTGTTGTTGTTTGCTTGCATTTTGTTTTTTCTCATTTTTTTTCTTTTTTGAGCTGATTTTTCTTACGCAGCAAAATAATTGTATAAATATGTGTAGAAGAATTGTACATGTTTAAAACAGATTACTTGTCATCTCGGGGAGGGGGAAGGGGGAAAATTTGGAACACAAGATTTTACAAGGGTCAATGTTGAAAAATTATCCCTGCATATGTTTTGGAAATGAAAAGCTTTAATAATTTTTTTAAATTGATTCCTGCATGTGATGGAGCTCAGATAGAAATGATCTTGGGACAAATCATTACCTGATATTATTTTACGTTCCGTGTGCTTTCACACAGGTAGGGAAAAGCGTTGCTAAGATGTGCATTCATCGTGGGTAGAGTCTCTGGAAACATCCTGGGCACAGTTACAGCTGGAGGCGGGATGATGGCAGGATTGTAGGCCTCCTCTCCTCCCCAGGGACTCCTAATTCCCTCTGCTCGGCCTCTGTGCTGGGTAACCGGAGGAGCATGGGGTACGGTGCCGTCTCCCCAAAAGGCCGTTCTCAAATCTTTGTGGATCCCTCTCATATTCGGGAGATGGGGCGCCCAGCTCCCGCCCATTGGGAGGCTTCGACTGCTTTGCTTCCCATGTGTTCTTTAGGCTGAGTTATTCTCTAACAGTTACTTATTCGCTGCCTGACACAAACAACCCCTGTATTCCATTCTGGGGTTACAAAAGCAAAACTGAAACCGACTCTGCTCCCCCTTTCTGTCCCACAGATGGCAACCGGGCACGGCCTGGGAGCCGTGTGGCCTGGAGAAAATATTTAGAGACCCAGAGGTTGGACAGCTCCAGGGGTCACCCTTAGGAAACACCTGGGGAAGCTGGGGAGCGTCCTGAGGAGGGACAGGGCTGGTAAGAGAACGGAAGGGTCCCAGGGCCAGAGCTGAAAGGAACTCTCAGAAAAAACATAGGAAGGCTCTGGGATACGGCCAAAGTGACTGAGCCGGGATCTGAACTCGGATCCCCAGGGGCCACACCCAAAACTCTTCTCACTTACCTTGCTTCCATGGAAGAATCCACACGACCAAGTGGGGCCATTGTTCTGTCTCCAAGGGCTTGGCACGGCAGCCATGAATTGTGGGAGAAGAAGCTGAGAGCCAGAGGGCCCCGATCCAAGATGGCGCATGATTAGGGTCTGAGGGGCGCTCTGGGGTTGGGGAGGTCAGGGAAGGCTGCTTG
The DNA here is from genome assembly GCA_023553655.1 of Myrmecobius fasciatus. Taxonomy (NCBI): domain Eukaryota; kingdom Metazoa; phylum Chordata; class Mammalia; order Dasyuromorphia; family Myrmecobiidae; genus Myrmecobius; species Myrmecobius fasciatus. Next base: position 10,664 of record JAJPUD010022290.1, on the reverse strand, counting down.
CTTGGAAGAAAGGAAGGAAGGAAGGAAGGAAGAAAAGAAGAAACAAACGTAAAAGAAAGGAAGAGAGAGGAAGAAAGAAAGAAGAAAGGGAAAAAAGAAAGGAAAAGGGAGGAAGAAAATGAAAGGAAGGAAGGAAGGGAAGAAGGAAAAAGAAAAAAGAAAGGAAGGAAGAAAGGAGGGAAGGAAGGAAGAAAATGAAAGGAAGGAAGGAAGGGAAGAAGGAAAAAGAAAAAAGAAAGGAAGGAAGAAAGGAGGGAAGGAAGGAAGAAACAAACAAAAAAGAAAAGAAGAGAGAGGAAGAAAGAAAGAAGGAAGGAAAAAGGAAAGGAAAAGGAAGGAAGAAAATGAAAGGAAGGAAGGAAGGGAAGAAGGAAAAA
>JAJPUD010022290.1:0-10187 GCA_023553655.1 Myrmecobius fasciatus | reverse complement strand
GAAAGAAAGAAAGAAAGAAAGAAAGAAAGAAAGAGAGGGAGGGAGGAGGGAGGGAGGGAGGGAGGGAGGGAAGGAGAGAAGGAGGAAGGAAGGAAGGAAGAAAACCAGTAGTCCTTATGCTTTGCCCATAGGCATGGGTTTTCCACTTGCTGACATCTTAGGATTCAGGCCAGCTTATCCAGGGCTGTCTACTCCCCAGAAGAACAGCTCTCCCTTCCAGGCCCAGGTTGGGTGCCTCCTCCTCCAGGAAGCCTTTTTGGATCTCTCCTTTTGTTACATGGCTTCCTATGACCTGTTCTCACTTCCCTGTACACCTCACCCCCCCCTCCTGTGGGACATAAGCCTTGGGTTTTGTCCCTGAGCCCAGCAGCAGCTGGCACACAGTAGGTCTTCCCTAAGTGCATCCTCAGCCGGATATCTGAGTGATTTCCTCCCGACCTCCCTGAGAAGGCTCTGGAGATTCCTTCTCCCCACTGGGCAGATGAATAAACTGAGGCACCTGGTGGGGAGCTGGCCCACATCCCCTGGGGAGCCAGTCAGTCACCCATTATGCACCACTGGCAGGAGCTGAAGTTACTGGGAAATCAGACCTGCCCAGTTCACTTAGGAAGCAACTGGGGCCGGCAGCCAGGCGAATGAACATAATTGAGGCAATTAAGAGCCAGTTAATGGTTCTGTTTACCTAGCAATGGCTCCTCTCCGGCAGATCTGAGGGGCCGCTGGGGGGTCACAGTCTGTGGGCAGGGTCTGGTGGCCATCCGGTGGGGGGAGGCAGCAGGGACAGGATCACAGGGGGGTCAGAGCTGGGAAGGGCCTCAGACACCCCCCTTTTACAGATAGGGAAACTGAGGCCCAGAGAGGAGACGGGATTTGCCCTGAGTCCCCAAGTCTCAGGGGCAGACCCAGCTTAGAAAAGGAGGTGCTTCCGGATGCTTGATTTTGGGGGGTTGTGGGGGAATCCTTAGGCAGCAAGGTGATGGGGCAGGAAGCTTTGGCCCAACCGGCCCTGCTTCCATGGCTTCGCCCAGGTTCCTTCACCTCCTGGGGGGCCTCGAAGGTCTGTCCAGCCCTAAAACTCAGTGTCTCCGTACCCCCCCCTTTCTGGGTGATTTCAGCTGGGCAGACATTTGCCAGGAGCACGGGCCATTCCCAGGGCGGCGTGGGTTATGGCCGGCCCAGGCCGTGCCAGTCTGTCGTGTTAAGGGCGAGGTCCCCACTGGACGTGCTGCCCAGGCCGTGGCAGGAGCGCCCGCCGGCCGTCCCCCGAGCTCACCTCAGACAAAGCCGGCCCCGCTCTGCGCCTCGGGTTTCTCCAGTCCGAGGCTAGACCTCAGGGAGGTCAGAATGTTCCAAGTGCTCCCCAAGAAGGAGCTTCTGGAGGTTCGGGGGGGCGCAGCCTCAGCCTCCTCAGCCTCGGATCTCAGGGCAGGAGGAAGACTAGGCCTCCAGTCTGGGTGATTTCACTGAAGCGCCTACTGTGTGCCAAGCCCTGAGCACTGGGGAGTCCTTGGGGTTCCTGGTCTTCCCCTGGTTGTTCCGGCACATTCGGGGAGCCGCCCTCAGTCTGGGTGAGCTGAGGGAAAAGCCCATTTCGGCCTCTGCCGGCCTCCAGGGTGACCAGCAGCCCCGAGCTACCTTTCTTCTAAGCTTGGTCTCCTCTTCCCCTGGGTCCTGGGGGAAACTGAGTCACAGACTGGGGGTACCCAGCTCCTCTGCAAACTGAGGTGGGACACATGAAGGCCGTGCTGCCGTCCCTTCTCCGGCATTCCCAACTGGCTGGGATCCTGTCTTCCAGCGTTGGGAATGGGGCCGCTGCTGTTCCCAGGACAAGGCTCTGGTTTGGGGGCAGAAAGAGGGAAAAGGGGAAAAACTGGGTCTGCGTGAATGCGCTGAGATCTGGAGGCCCAGGGAACGGCCATCCTTGGGGATGCTTGCCCCCCATCTTCCCACCGTGCAGCGAAGGGGAAACGCAGCGTGAGGATGAGGAGGATGGCAGGGCGCTCTCCGGTCCCCAAGCTCCTTCGTCCCCATGATCCTCCGAGGTCGGGCACCCCTGACATCATCATTCAGTGAGGAGGATCCCGGAGTGTCTGAGGTCACACAGAGCGCCGGGCAGGTGAGAAGTCTGACCTCCAAAGCTTCCATCTGGGGGGGAAAGAGCGAATCCCCCCAAAGTCCCACGTGAGCCACATCGGAGAGGACAGTGGCCATCCCCACGTCCAAGCTGCTCACTAAGTCCTGCCTTCAAAGTTTCAAGCTTTCCTCCATGGAGATAGCCCTTCACTGGTAAAGATAGCCATCCCTCCATCCCTGAGCTGCTCTGGACCCAAAAAAATTCCTTCTGGTACCGAGCTTCAGGGCTGTTGCCCTATCCACTGCGCCACCTAGCTGCTCCCTGAGGCTGGATTTGAACTCAGGTCCTCCTAACTTCAGGGCCGGGGCTCTAACCACTGCACCACCTAGCTGTCCTGAGAATGGAGACTCTTCTGCTTATTAAGGAAGAGCCACGAGCTGTTGGAATATAATTCTGGCCGCTGGACGGTGTCTGGAGAGAAGGGTGCTAAGCTGCGGGCACCTGTGGGGACGGGTGCCCAGTTTGTGCCATTTCCCTGCATAATCTGCTCCTCCGAGGCAACCCTGTGGTAATTGGGGGGAGGGGGGTGATCTGATCCTGAGCAGCCACTGTTGTGACTCAGTCCTGAGTCTGATGCTTCTTTGTTCCTTAGCTGAGCTCCTTTGGCCGTCCCCCCGGAACGCCCGCTGGGAGTAATAACCAGAACCGCACCGTAAAGGCCCACTACCCAAAGATCCACGTGCTTGGCCACCAAAGTCCGGGGGAGCACGGGCTATTTCCCTTCCTCCCAGGCCTGGAGCTTCCTGGAGTGGAAGGGGGGCCAACAGTGCGCATTGCAGTTTGGGGAAAGAAGGAAGCCAGAAATGATGGCGTTTCGTGGGGTTTTGTTATCCAGAGCCAGGCTTTCCTCGGTTACCTTGTGACTGGGAGAGAAACCAGGCTGCGTTTCATCTTAATCCGGGCTTTAAACCCAAAGCTTCTCCTCCAGAAAAACAGAGACTTCCCCACTTCCAAACACAGAAGCTGTGGAAGCCATGCCTTGGAGGCCATGCTGGGGCCCTCATCTCTTAGCTCCGGGGCCCGCTTCCCTTCTGCCCGCTTGGGCCGCCTCTCTGATTTCCAGCCCGAGACTCCGACCGGCAATTCCTACGGTAACACGACTCCTTTTTTTTATTAAGATAAAAGAATGGTCCAAGATGGCAGACAGCAGCTGGAAAGCCGCCATCACTCATTTTCTCAGCTCCTTGTGGAGGGGACGAGTGGCGCCTGGGGCCGTCAGGAGGTACCCAGAGATCAGCTGAGACTTATCCCGGATGTAGCTTCTCAGCACGATGATTCCGAGCCCTCTGGGGCAAGTCGAGGTCCGAGGGCCGTCCAGGAGAAGTAGCCCCCCCACATTGAGCCGGTCCCCCCTGCCTTCCCCAAGGGGCATGGCGAGAAGGTCCCCCGAGATTCTGTCCCACCCACAATTGTGTGAAAGCCATTGGTGAGTCCTTCAGACCTCCTCACAGACCGGAGACCACGTCCCGGCTTCTTGTCCCCTCCAATGTGCGGGCCCAGGCCTGAGCTCACAGCAGACCCGAGGGCCAGAGATGAGGCAGAAAGCCGTTTCCTTGTGGGCTTGGGCGTCCCCAGCCCTGTAATGGTTCTTGGTGGTGTGACTCTGTTTGTTTGTGTTCCTTTGTTTGCTCATTTTTCTGCCCTTCCCAAGCTGGGGCTTTGCACGAGCCTTCTCTGGAGGGAAGCCCAGGGCCTTCTTTGCACTCTCTGTGTTCCCGTGGGGGCCGGGGGCTGCTTCTTTCTCTAGTACCTTGTTCTGCCAAAGGTGCTGAGGAGCTGCACCTTGAGGGCTCTGATCCAGAGTGGGGTCCCTGCCCAGCGGGACAGATCCTGGCCCTAGTTTGGGGAACGGGGAGGGGGTTCCATCCTGGTTGGAGCTTGCCGGGGGCCCCAGGCCCTTTGCAGAATTTGCTCAGAATCCCCTCCCGGGTCACTGCACTTGCAGGCTGCAGACCAGGGGTCAGTGCCGCAAGGTTGCCGCTGCTTTCTCTTCTTGCTCCTTGCTCCAGCCGCGTCTGAGATGGATCCACCCAAGAGGCAGCTTCTTTTTGCCCTGGAATATGGCTGTCAGTCTCCTCCCAGGCCCACCTTGGGTCTGCAATTCAGATCTGGGTAAGAGTCGCCCAGCGGGAGCTTCTCTCCCTTCACAGTCAGGCCCGCAGGATCTGGGGCCGCTGCTGAAACTCTGCTGCAGGCCAGCCTTGCCTAGCCCTGGTCCCATCCTAAGTCACAGCTCTAGGATCGATCAGGGACACTGCTGCTGGCTGCCTCCTATGTCTGCTCCCCGGATCAAAAACGGGACCATCACACATGGGGGGGGGGGTTCCAGGTCCAAGTGCTGAGGAGAGCCGTCCGCATCCAGAGAGAGGCCCGTGGGGACTGAGTGGGGAGCACAGCACAGCCTTTCCACTCTTCTTGTTTCTGTTTGCATTTTGTTTTGCTTCTCTTTTTTTTCTTGTGCAGCACAATAATTGTACAACTATGTATAATATATTGGATTTAACCATTATTTCTACCATGTTTAACATATATTGGACTACTTGCCATCCAGGGGAGGGAGTGGGGGGAAAAGGGGGGATTGGAACACAGGGTTTTTTGAAAAATAAAAAACTTTGATTAGAATATAAATAAATAAATAAATAAATAAATAAATAAATGAATAAATAAATAAATGAGGGTTTTTGCTTATTAGCTTCCAATCACACTCAGTCTGGTGATTGTTTGGCTTTTTGTTGGAAGGGAAGGAAATAAGCATATAATGTAATGTACGATGCATAATGTATAATGTACACCTACTGTGTGCCTGGTACTTTGCTAAGCACTTTGTAAATACTATCTCATTTGTTCCCTCCCTCAGCCACTTTGGCTAGTCTATATCCAGTCACTTCCAACACTGAGATTTCGAGATTCTGTTATTATTATGTCCCATGGGCATAAATTCTAAAATTTTATACTTTTAAGATCCAATGATCATATGATTTAAGATCTTGTTTCAAGATTCTATGATTCTAGGTTCTGAAATTCTGGTTTTTATTCTCTTTTTCTTTCTTATTTTGAATCTTCCCCTTTCCCAGTAGTATTTTATTTTTCCAAATACACAAAAAGACAATTTCCAATATTGATTTTTGTAAGATTTTGTGTTCCCATCTTTTCTCCCTCTCTCCCTTACTCTTTCCCCGAAGCAAGCAATTAGATATAGATTAAACATATACAATCCATTTAAACATGTTTTTCATATTTGTACCAGAAAAATCAGACCAAAAGGGAAAAAAAAAAACATAAGAAAGAAAAAGCAAATGAACAAACAAACAAGGTGAAAATACTGCGCTTCAGTCCACATTTAGTCTCTCTACTTCTCTCTCTGAATGCAACGGGCATTTTCCATCCCAAGTCCATTGGAACTGTCTTGAATCACAGCGTTGCTGAGAAGAGCCACGTCCGTCACTTGGATCATCACATAATCTTGCCGCTGCAGTGTACAATGTTTTCTTGCTTGAGAATCTATGTGTCAAGAGTCTAACTGTAAGGAAGGTCCCCAAACTCTGGAATTCTATCATTCTAAGATTGGGGGATTCCATTTTCTGTTTTCCCCATGGTAAGTCCTAACCCCCCCCCTAAAAGCTTACCTAGTTGTCCATGATCCTAAGAATCTATAATTCTAAGATTCTGTGATTCTATTACAATAACCTGTTGTCCTATGATTGTATGATTCTAAGATTCCATGATTCTATCACAATAACCTGTTGTCCTATGATTGTATGATTTTAAGATTCTGTGATTCTAAAATTCAAAGACAATCTGGTCCCAAGATGCCATGATTCCAGAATCTTAAAGCTCTCTGGTACTAAAGACTGAGATTTCAACGTCCTAAGATTTTCCGGTTCCAAGATTTTGTGACTCTGCCATTCTAAGATTCTCTGGTTTCAAGACTGTGATTCTAGAATTCTAAAATTCTTTGATCTGATTTTTTCCAAAGATTCTAGAATTCTGAGATTCCATGATTGCAGTAGTTTCCGTTTTTCTGGCCCTAAGCTTCCACGATTCCACGAAATCAACCCCTCTGGGAGCTCAGTTCCACATATAGAGCTTTTTTCTTCCAGGCAAATAAAAACTGTGAACATTGGAAGCGGGGAGCAGGCTGTTTGTGGTAATTGTGGGACTGCTACTTTAGCCCTTTTTAAAGAAAATAAAATCTTTATTGTTGGGACCAAAAGGTCTTATAAACCATAACGAGCGACATATGTGGAACACATATAAATATATTAGTTGTTTAAAAAATATTTTCCAGCCGGCTCCTGGAACATGACCTTCTTCTTCCCAACCTGCAGCAGGCCCTCGCCGGCACTCGGAACAAGACCCCACCTGGAGATAATTACCTTAGCAGCGCTCTCGGGGTCCCTGGGGGGCGGCTCGAACACATGTCCTGACTCAGGCTGCCTTTGTGTACACAACAAACCTGAAAGATGGAGTTTCCGGAGGCAGGAGAATTCCCCCTTTCAGCAGTGACCCCCACCTCCGTTCCGGTGAGCGGGAGCAGGCGGGTATTGGGGACCAGAGACTAAGCAGGGAGACCCCGCGCTCAGGGGCGCTTTGTGGCCACAACTGGGACGCCCAAGACTGGGGAAGTCGGGGACCCAGCTGCCCAGGGATCTGAGCCCGCCTTCTCACCCTATTCTGTGGTGATTTTTGCAGTTAATCCTCACCTGCTCTTCCCCCAGATCCCACGAGGGTTGTCTCCGCATTTTCCCATGAGAACAGGGAACCCCAGAGAGCACCCCCAGATGCTGAGAGCCATCCAGAGGTCCCTGGCCTTCCCGCCCCACCCCGGCACGTGGCTCACCTACCTCTGACTCTTCTCTGAGCCCGGAGCCTTCGCCCAGGAAAGGGTTTCCTTTTATTTACATTTCAGAGCTCTCCCTGGGGACTCGGGCCCTCTCACGGCTTTGGAATTAGGGGCTCCTGGCACTGGAGAAGAGGAAGATGGAAGCTAGTGGGCAGCGGTGCCAGCCTAGGCCCCAGATCCTTCCACCTCTCACCAGGTCCTTCTCCATGGCCGCGGCCTTCCTCACCGGTCTGTGGCCTTCCCGCAGTGTGGGTGCAGTGAGCCAGGGGGATCCCTGAGGGGGGCTGGGAGCACGGAGGAGCGGCTCCCCCCCAGGACCTGGCCATCTGCTCTTCCGGCCACCTCGAGCCCCCTTCAATGGCTGTGGAAGGATGACCACAAGCACAGGTCGCCTGTTTCCTGCCACAGGTGAATGCAATCAGGTATCATTGGCAGAGTCAGCTCTTGTATGATTCCTTCCCTCCTTCCCCCCTTCCTCCCTCCCTCCCTTCCCCCCTTCCTTCCTCCCTTCCTCCCTTCCTCCCTCTTTTCCTCCCTCCCCCCTTCCTCCCTCCCTCCCTTCCTCCCTCCTCCCCTCCCTCCCGTCTCCCTCCCTCCCTAATGTAGAAATCTCTATAGAAGAATTGCTTCACCTGTATTGGATGGCTAGCTGTCCAGGGGAGGGGGTGGGTGGGAGGCAGGCAGGGAGAACATTTTGGAAGACTGGGTTTGGCCGGGGTGAATGTGCAGAACTGACTTGGTGTGCTTTGGTGACTTATTTGAAGTCCCCTGCCTTTAGAGAGCACTCAGTTCTCTGGCCAACTCCCATCATGCTCCGGGTGCTCTCCTCGGTTGCCACTCTAAGGAGCAACATTGCCCTGGTGACCTCCCCCATTTGGGCCTCCTCCCCATCATATTGTCGGCCCCCCTGAGGCCAGGGGTTTTCTGATTATCATTTGCTTAGTGCAGTGCCTGGCGCACAGTAGGCACTCAATGTGCTCACTGACGAATAAGAGCGGTCCGTCGTATCAGGTCAGTTTGTCCCGGTGGCTTTTGGGAGGCGGGTGCCCAGCCTCGTGGGGACAGGTGCGCAGCCGCTGCTCCGTGGGTCCTGTGCAGCGTCCAGCTGTGCCAGCTGCCCAGAAAGACCGGGAGACACATGAAGCAGAGGGCATCATGGGCGCAGGTGCCCCAATCAGAAGCATCGGTGCACAATGACCCAGAAGGGGAAGGATGTGTTCTGGGAGAACGGGCATCCTGGTTGTCATGGTGATCGACTGGCCACCTGCTGCCATTCCATATCCTGTCTAAGTCTCCATGGCAGGAAGGACCAGACTCTTGCTGAGAGGGGAGAAGGGGCCGGTGCCATCCATTTACTCACAAATGTAAAGGGGCAGACTGCCCACCCAAAAGGACCAGCCCAGTCCCGGTCCCCCAAAGGGAGAGGCTTTGATGGCACAAAGGAGCGTCCCTGAGCAGACGCAGCCTCCGGCCCTTCACTAAGGGTATCGTCTGGTCTCAGGTGCCACAAAGCGGGGCGGGGGCCCCCGTGCAGCTGCTGAGGGGCTCGGGCTCCACTCTGCTCTTCTCAGAAGAGCGTTGGCGCCACTCAGCCAAGGGGGCACGGTGTCTCTGATGGGCACCACCGTGCCAGGCAAACCTCTGGACGCAGTGAGAGGGATCCAGGCCTTTCTCCATTGTCCTGATCCGAGAGCCTTTCATTTTCTCAGCCCCGCTCTCTGGGGCTTGTGCCCGAGCAAAGAGCCGGTCCCTCCCCTGACTCTTGCTCGCCAGTCGGGCTCACGGCTGGGAGGACTTGCCCGTCTCCTTCTTCACGGGGCCAATGGCTGCCAGGGTCCAGCTGCTCGTGGCTCTCTCACAGCGGGCAGAGAGCGCAGGAGGCGCCCGCTGGGTCCGATGCTGGAGACAAGGTTACGTCCCACGCCGGCTCTAACACCCGAGGGCCCAGGGAAGCAGGAGGGCGACCCAGAGCAGCCCTGAGGCCCCCTCCTGGGACAGAGACCCCCTTGCATCTCTCAGCTCAGAATGGGGCGCCGGTCAAGGCTGATGGTCTGACGACATTGCTGAGCAGCGGCGAGGGCCCAGAAACGGCCGGAAACTGTCTTTTAAATGTCACACGACAAGCAGGGCTCCAGAAGTCAGTGGTCCCTTAGTTTGACCACCCCCCCGACGCGCCAAAGGCTCCAACACGTCTCCCGGGGACTTCTCCAGAGGAAGGGCTACTGGGAAGCCCGCCTTGGGGCTTCCAGGCCTGGACCTTGCTCCAAGCTCACCCCAAAGGGCGCACTGGTAAGCGTGGCAGTAAATGGGGGGCCACCAAAATACACAGCTGGGTAATAGGAGCTCCCACAAATTACTATGGGGTGGGGGCTCCCTGGGGGGGGGCTTCAGTAAAGCTCTTCCCTCTCCAATGACTTTCAGCAGCAGCAGCAGCAGCGGCTTCCGCAGACCCAGGCGGCTTGGGCTGGTTTTTAAACAGCCTACTATGTGTCGGACAGTGTGCTGAGCCCTGGGGAGAAAAAGGAAGGCAGAAGAAAACCCCTGACCCCGAGAGACCCCCAGTCGGCTGGAGGAGACAAGATGGCAGCAAGTGTTTATGGAGGAAGCCCCCTCCTCAGGGATGACTTGAAAGAGACCCCCCTCCCTAACCACTTGGTGGCTTTGGTCTATTCACCAATCTGGCCTCCCTGATCTTTTCTTTAAAATAAGGGTCCTTTCTCAACTCCCTCTTCCTTACATCCTGAAGCCTATATTCTGGAGAACCTCTCTGTTCTGAAGCTCTGTGCTCTAAGCTCCCTCCACTTTTCATATTCCGTAATCTATATTCTGAGAAACTTCTCTGTTCTGAAGTTCTGTGTTCTATGTTCTAAGTTCCCTCCACTTTTTATATTTTATAGTCTATATTCTGAAGAACCTCTCTGTTTCTGAAGTTCTGTGTTCTAAGCTCCCTCCACTTTTTATATTTTATAGTCTATATTCTGGAGAACCTCTCTGTTCTGACATTCTACGCTCTAAGCTCCCTCCACTTTTTATATTCCATTATCTATATTCTGAGAAACTTTTCTGTTCTGAAGTTCTGTGTTCTATGTTCTAAGTTCCCTTTACTTTTTATATTTTATAGTAAGTCTGTATTCTGGAGAACCTCTCTGTTCTGAAGTTCTGTGTTCTATGTCCTAAGTCCCCACTACTTCTTATATTTTATAGTCTATA
>JAJPUD010022289.1:0-15359 GCA_023553655.1 Myrmecobius fasciatus | reverse complement strand
CACACACACACACACACACACACACACACACACACACACACACACACTTTGTTCAAAACTGCAGGAGTTATATAGTGCGAGTGTTTTCCTAATAATCTGGTTTCCTTATGAGGACACCAAGGGTTTAATAAAATTAACCAGCTTTCCTAGTGTCACATAGTAGTCTTAACTAACCAAGCTGATGGGGGAAACTCGGGCCCGGAGCCTCTCGAGTTATATAGTATGCTTTGTCTTCTTGACTAATGGCCATCATACGTGAACCTGTGGTTTTAAAGCCAACCTTTTCTATCTGGGCCTGAGGAGAATGGCAATGACATGGAATCTTGAGGAGGCGTCATGATGATTCCATATATTGGATCCCAGCCATTCCCTTGCTGTCTCTCCTTTCCAATGTTGTTGTTCCTACAGCTATAACTTGATTGTTTTTCATCTGGGGAAAGAACAGCTGTTGGTACTTGGGGGGGGGTGAGGATATTGGTAATAGACTCCTACAGGACCCTGCCGCTGTTGGAGATGATGGGGCTTAGGAAGAGACAGGGCCAAGCTGTGGAGTAAGATGAAGTTAGGATCCAGGCTAGGTGGTAGTTTCCATTTTATTCTAAATTCGATCAGTCGGTCAATAAGCATTAGTCAGCACTGCCACTAGCCAGACATTATGTTCAATTTTGAGGAAATAAAAGGACAGTTCCTGCCCTCAAGGAGGTAACAATCTAATAGTAAAGAAATCAGCTAAACAAATAGGTACACATAGGCTGTATATGGATAAATAGGAAATAATTAAAAGACGGAAGGTACTGGAATTAATAAGAAGGATTCAGAAAGCTTTCCTGGACGAGATGGGACTTGAAGGAATCCAGGATGCAGAGAAGAGGAGGGATATCATTCCAAGCATAGAAGATAGACGGCCAGAGAAAATGGCCGGCGCCCAGAGATAGCATCTTGTTCATAAAACAGGAGGCTGGTGTTATTGGATCGAAGAGGATGTGGTGGAGAGAGGGAGGAGGGGGCTAGGTTCTGAAAGGCTTATAGAACAAATAAGAGGATTGTGTATCTCATCTTGGAGGCAATTGGGAGTCACTGGAGTTTATTAAGTAGGGAGGAGACATGGCAGCTGACCGGAGGATGGATTGGAATGGAGAAAAAACGTGGTGCAGGCAGACCCACCAGCAGAGTCAGACTGTGCCAGAGGAGAGAATGGGCCTATCTCAGAGATGTTAGAAAGGTGGAATCAGCAGGCCTTGAGGACAGAGCAAAGGGGGTGGTAAGGGACAGCTGAGGATGATACTTAGCTTGTGAGCCTGGTGCTTGGAAAGGAGTGGGACCTTGAGAGTAACAGGGAAGTTGGGGAGGGGGAAGGATTTGGGGAAAAGACAATGTTAGTTTTGGACATGTTGAGTTTATGTCTTACTTAATTGTTTCAGTCATGTCTGACTCTTCATGATCTCATTTGGAGTTTGCTGGGCAGAGATCCTGAAGTGGTTTGCTACTTTCTTCTCCAGTTCATTTTACAGATAAAGACACTGAGGCAAACCGGGTGAAGTGATTTCCCCAGGGTCACAGCTAGGAAGTGTCTGAAGTTAGATTTGAACTCAGGAAGAGGAGACTTCTTGAGGCCAGACTGAGCACTCTCCCCAGTGCGCCACTTTAAGATGCCTACTGGAATCTAGTTTGAGTTGTCTGAACAGCAGGAGGTCAGCAGAGAGATGATAATGAAATTCATAGAAGCGGTAAGGAGGGAGAAGAGAAGGGGGGCCCGGGACAGAACCCCGAGGACCACCTCTAGATAGGGTGATAATGGGGTGCAGCTTCTAGGGGAGATGTGGCGGGAACACTAAGGTCACCCGGCCTTGGGGGTGCTATAGTTCCACAAACAACACTGGCTGTCAGAACAGTCAGTTGGTCAGTAATTCCCAAGTTTCAGAGACACCAGTGAGGTATAGAGCAGACCACTCCTCAGCTCCACCTCTTAGGCATACAGCGAGCACAGCAGTGACATAAAGCGCCTGATCTCCATCCTTTCCCTATACATTTGTCTCCTTGCTCCTGGTTCTTTGGAAATCCTTTTGGAACTTAGACCGCTTCAATGGCTGTTACAATTATAATAAACTTTGCCCCTTGAATTGGGTTCAAGCCTGCAAATTCTTTTGAGACACCTTGTGATATCAGTCTGCGACCCCGACCTTTTGGGGTCTCTCTAGAACCCAAACAAGGGGATGTGAGGTGGATGGTGAGCCAGTGATGGAGGAGGAGTGGTCAGATGTGGAGAGAAAGACGTGTCCCCAAAACTACAAAGAAAGTATTGAGGACAAAAGAGGTCAAGAAAGATGAGGATTGAGAAAAGGCTACTGGACTTGGCAAGGAGGGGGGGATCGGAGAAGGAGGGTAGAGGGCAACAAGAGGAGGAAAAGGAACAAGAGGAGGCTGTGTTTGCATTCTCCCCTTAAAATGCTCAAATACCTTTTCCTAGGACAAGAAGAATTATATGGGAGCAGAAAGCCGAGTTCTATATTGTAAGAGAGGTCCCAGAAGACACCTTCCTTCAAGTGCCAACTGTTTACCTTAGCAATGAAAGCCCTTCCCCATCTGAGAGAGCCCTAGCAGGGAGGCCAGAGGGATCTATCAAAGGCACGGGACTAGAGTCAGTCCCAGGGGTGGAGAGCATTAGAATTGGAAAGGCTCTCTGAAGTTAGCTAATCTAACCCCCCCCCCCCATGGGAGAGAAGAGAAAGCAGGTCCAGAGAGGTGAGGTGATCTGACTAAAGATACACACACAGCAAATTAGGCGCCGACTTGGGTTCTGAACCCAGCCCACCTGAAAAGTACACCAGAGGTGGAGGGACAGTACAACTCCACCCAGGTCCCGGCAGTACCTCCCCAGACTCCCTCACTCCCTTTCCTGACCCTTTTACTCTTCCTTAGGGTAGCTTGTCTCACATTAAGATAATGTAAATTCTTCAAGAGCCAGGATTATCTCCCCCTTGCCTTTGTTTTTCCCCTTTATACCCCTCCCCCAGCCCAGAGCCTGGCACAAGGTAGGTAGTGTCTTTTCATTCATTCATTAGTGGGCAATAGAAAAAATGATGTCAGCACCATTCCCTGTAGTTCATTTGCATCTCAAACACAGGTTGGGCCAGCCATTCCTGGATTCACCAATCTTCTGTAGCTCCCTATTATCTAGGACCAAAAAACCAAACTCCTAAGATTTCAAACCAGTGCACTGTAAGCTGCGTCTTGCTCCCTCTACTCTTTCTAGCCTCATTTCATGGTAGTCTCTTTGACTTCCTTTGCCCTCCAGTCAAGCTAGCTGGTTTCATTCCCTAGACAGAGCCTTTCTCTGTGCCTTCTTCTGGGCTTCTGCTGGAACACCCCCCTTCTTTGACAGCACAGGTGCAGCAAGGTCTTTCCTGATTTCCCCCCCCCCCAGCTGGGGGTTTCCTTTGTCTACTGAAATTGCTTTGGGTAGACATTCAGGACCCTACCCTCTCCTGCTTCTCATTCATTTGCGCACCCCCTTCTCAGTCTCCTTGGCTGCTTCATCATGTCCATCATGCCCCCGAGCCCCACTGTGTCAGGGAAGTCTTTCCTGGCCTCCCTGCCCTTCCAGCCCAGGCTGGTTACCCCTTCCCAAATGACCTCAGTCTAGGCTTTGTGTTTATTTCATTACTCACTATACATAGGCCATCTGCTCAGGAGAATGGGTGCTCCTTGAAGGCAAGAGCTGTTCTGCCTTTTTCTTTTCAGTGCAGGGCTGTGTGCTGCAGCAGGCACTTAAATGTATTTGTTGCATGGGATCGAAAGGCTACCCCTCCAACACTGTGACGGTCCGAATGGCTGAAATTTAGCCCCCTGATGTTACTGTCTAACACTCTGGGGGGGGGACTACGGTGACAAAGGGAACTAGGACCAGGATTATTAGCCGCCCACTTGGCTTAGGAAAGTTCTTTGGAATCCCCAAAGCACTAGACAAATGTTGGTTCTTATCAGCGAGGAGTCTCGGGGGAAGCCAACTTGAGGATTTGAGAGTCCTGTAGCCAGTTGGCTGCTGTGATCCTGACCCGGCCCAGAGGAGGAGAGAAGCCAGCTGGAGAGTGGAGGTGAGAAGAGTGAGTGACAAGTCTGTCTGCCATTGTAGCAGGCTGAATTTTCAAAAGACAGGGCAAAGGATTTGAGCGAGCAGCTGTTCGATTCAGAATAGCCCCTCATCAATCTTCTCCAGAACCAGAAGGGAATATGGGCCTTCAAGGTCAGGTTATTTTTGGTGACTAATTCCAGCCCAGTTGTATCAGTTTCAATCCAGTGAAGACCCTAGTGCTTCTCCCCTGCAGGTTCTTCATCCTTGCATATTTCCTCTTCCTTTGCATTCAAAGCACCTCCATCTCCAACGTGAAGGACCTCGGAGCTCATCTGGTCCCAATCCAGATTTCCTTTTTACAGAGGAGCTCAGATGCCTAGTGGAGGGGAAGGTACGCAAGTAGTGAGGGGCAGAGACGCCATTCGGGCCCCCGGTCTTGCATCCTGCTTATTTGAGGTTATCTTCTGGGCATGGGATAGTGCAGGCTGCTCTAGCCACCACTGGCTGGGTCTTGGCAATTTTGAGGCTCTATGGTGGGGCCTTTTGCATTTTTTCTGTGTCAGAAAGGAAAGATACCATCTGGTCCAATCTCTGCTTGAGCAAGGATCCTTCTTCCCCACAGTAGCCCGGACAAGTGGTCGGTGAGCATCTGCCGCATCCCTTTCAGTGATGGGAAACTCATCTCTCTCTCGGCCCCGTTTCATTTGTGGACAGTTCAAATTTTCCTTCCACCCATCCCAAATCTGATTCTCCGTTGCTGGCCCCCTCTGGTACCCAGGAGACTAATCTAAGCCTTCCTTCCTGTGGTAGCCGGGACTTCTCAGGACAAGACCTACGGGAACCATAGGCAGGCACTGGTCTAAGCTTTCGAGCTCATAGAGTAGGAAGTGGCTAAAATGATTTGATTTGGATCACATGATCTGAGGCCTCTCAAAACTTTTAATTGCAAGTCTTCCTTTCCCTGCAACCCAGCCTTGCCACATAGAGCAGCTACTTGGACCCCTTCCTTTGTTTCTATTGAGCCTTCCCCACTGACCATCACAGGGCTTGCGTTCAAATGGACACACGGATATGCTAGAATCTTCATTCTTCACTCTGCTTGCCAGGACTCTCTTCCCTTCCATCCATAATATTCTCTAGGAATGGGAAAGAAGGGCAGGGCCCAATATATCATCATTCATCCAACAGATAGTAAGCACCAACTGCATGCAGAATACTGTGCTAGATGTGGGAGGAGCTCTAACGTTAAGGAACAGTCAATCCCTGCCTTCGAGGAATTTACATTCTAGAACAGGTTAAAACATGCACAATTTTCATATTTATTAGGTGATATGAGATAAGTACAATAAAGAGCTGTGCCAAAGGGGAAAGGCTTGATGCTGCTGGCCAGGGGAATCGGCAGAGGTGCCCTGGTCAAGATGGGGCATCCGATGATGGACGGGAATTCATAAAGAGAAGAAGGCAGGAATAACAGGCAGTAGAATAGTAGAGAATAAAGATAAGGAGGACAGAGGGCACAGAGAGTAAACTGGTTTGGTTGGAGCATAGCATGTGCAGAAGGGAGTAAGGTGATCTGAGGATATGAAGATAAGATGGTGCCAGATCGAAGAGGGTTTTTAATTGGCAGTAGGGAGCCACTGAAGAGTTCTGAGCAGAGGAGAGGCATGACCTGATCTCGGAATAAGAATATTATTATTCTGGAAGAATTACAAAGAATAGATGAAAGGATGCAGAAAATAAAGACAAGTCTTATTCCAACATAGCAACCTGGTGTGGTAGAAAGATTGCTGGTCTTAGGAGGCAGGAGTTCTGGATTCAAGTCCATTGTTCCTTCTGCTCCTCAGTGCTGCCTTTATTTCTGTCTGAGCCTCAGTTTCCTCATCTTCAAAGTAAGGGGTTGTTATGAATGATTATTATTCCCATACCTAGCCTAACTGGGGGTTGAAAAGGCAGGCTTTCTCCTGAGCTGGAGAATCCCAAAGTTGGAAAGAAAGTGCCACTGACCTAAAAGCAACCAAGGACTTACTAAAGAATTGGACCGATCCCAGGATTTAGGGCTAGAAGTGCCCTTAGACATCAGCTAGTTTACAGCCCTGCCTGTCCAGATAACAGAAGAGAATACTGAGGCAAAAACAGATATAAAGCATAAAGTTTCAATGACGGGATTTCAGAATCAGGATTTAAAAAGGATCTTTTGACTCTAAATCCAGTTGGGCCTCACTAGAAACAAAGGGGCACTTTTATCTGTGCACATCATAGAAAGGGCTTTGGGTTCAGGTGGACACTATCAAAGAAGAAGTAGAACTTCTCCTTAACCTCAGGGCTTGTTTTCAACTGCACCAGGACTCGAGGTAGAAGCAAGGGATGGCAGGAGTTGGAGTAGAGGCCAAGTCCTAACAGGCTCACATTGATACTGTCTACCCTGTTGTTGGGCACGTGTTCCCAGAGTCTCTGGTCAGACCCTTTTTTCTAGGGAGTTAGCTTAGCTAATACAATTCTAGTAGATGTTTCCTCCAGTGATGAGCTCCCTTCTACCCATCTCCACACACCCCTCTGCTCTGCTCATGACCTCCTATAAATTCATCACAGAGGGACCATCCCACATGTTGGGGCCTCCTCTGCCATCACCAAGAGCACACTACTGGGCCTGTGATTGTCTCTCACCCTTCCCATGTGTCTGGCACACTTTTTTCAGTATTATGTTGATTTACTGGCATCCCTTCCTCTGGTTCCTGTCAGTTGATTATTTGTTGTTAAGTGTTGCAATCTGCTTCTACCATGGTCATCTTCTCCACTGCCCTCTAAGTGATCCTCATTTTGACTTTGCAGACATGGTAGTGTTCTGTGACTCGTAAAAAAGAGCCAGGACCGAGTGGCACAGGCTGTAATGTCACAATGTACCTCCCGCTCTCATCTGCACTTGCTCTACCCGAACTCCACACTTCACACCACGGGTAGGCCGGTTTGCCCCCTTCCGCTTCTTTGACCCCCCCTGAAGATTGCAGCTGAAGGGATGCTGCTGTTAGTCACTTCTCACTCCAGCTGTTCCCCATGGCCTCAGAGCGTCCCACAGATGCTCCCGCAGACTTTGAGAGACATTGCCTTTGCCCTCTTCAGCCTTCGTGCCCCACGGTGCCCTGCTCCCTCTAGGAGACTAACGGGACAAACCCCCTTTGATGTAAACACATGCAGTTTGGCAGCAGGGAGTGTCTCCCTGGCTTGTTTTTATAACACAGAATGAGGAAGGCCCCAAGCCTGGAAACAATCAAGGAGAAATGAAAATGGGATACTTAAGAGTGGCCAAACAAATCCAGAGCCCATGAGTGACAAAGAAGGCTGAAAAGAATGCTCCCTGGAACAAACACTCTTTGACGTTCTTAAATATCGTTTGCTGAGGGAAAGTTACAAAAATTCATAATTGGGGACATGTGCACAAAAACAAACAAGAGAGATTCTCCGCTTGTACCTCCCACGCTAATCTCCACTCCACTGTCTTGCTTTCCTCTTGCTTACCTTATACTACTATTCTCCAATGGACGAGGGACCCCACGTTTGCCCTCAATGCTGCTTGCTTCAAAGCTACTCCCAAAGCCACTTGTAGGCTAGCAGCGTGGTGGGGACAACAAATGCACCTCATATTCCTGTAATGCTTTTAGCTTTGTGAAGCCCTTTGCATCTACCATCTCATTTAATGCTCGTGAGTCAGGTTGGATCGATATCCCCACTTTACAGAGTAGGAAATGGGTGCTCAGGGGACTTCAGTGACATGGCCCGGGTTACAGAGCTAAGAAGTGTTTGAGGCAGGATTCAAGCGCCGGCCTGCATGACTGAGCTCTAGCCACTCTGGGATAAAGAATGCCTTAGAGGCACTTGGAGGCAGAAGACGTGAGTTTGAGCCCAACCTCGGGCACCTAATATGGCATCTTGGGCCACTTCCATTTTCACATGCTATGAAATGGCAATGATCCATAGCTATGAGCCCTTTATCATAGGGGTGGTGCAAAGAAGGGTCTTTGTAAACCTTAAAATAGTTTGATTTCTTCTTATTACCATTATCCTACCCAGTGTGGGACAGGATTCCAACTGATGCAAGAGGGAAGCACACATTACAGTTGTATTCCTATGATGCCAGACATCTGGATGAACACGGAAAACTTCCAAATGCCAGAGCTGGGGAATAGACAGAATTCCTTCCTCACTTGTAAGCCAGATGTTTGGCAACATGCAGCCCGAGTCTAAATGGGGCAACTGGGCTGCTTTGCTGCTCTCCCATTGACTGTTTGGTCCAGTCGGAGCTCTTGGAATTGCTTCAGTTCTATTGTTCTTTGGTTACTACTGAAGTCCACCAATCATCAGTCTATTAATTGACTAGGTGGAGGATTCTCTTTTCAAGCTAATGGCAAATTAAACTGATGGCTGCTGTCCATGTAAGGGTGGTGTTTCTTACAAACAGCCAGTTGAAAAGAAAAACATGTAACCTTGGGAACACGCACATTGTGTTTGCAACTGACTACTTCGCCTGGCTCAGCAAACTCCCTTTCTCCACATGTGCATGTGGGCCAGCACCAAGAGTAGATTTCCTTGGGGAAAAAAATCAAACAAAAAGCCAAACATCTCTTCCCTCAAAATATGAAATCTGTGAGGTGATCTGGGTAAATAAAATGATTACAAATGTTCCTAGATGATAATGGCCTAGAAAAGGCACTGAAACTTGAAGCCAAAAGATCTGGGTTCAAAGTTCAACTCTACCAATTACTAGCCAGATGATCCTGGAAAGGTCACTTTCCCTCGATGTGGCTTAATTTTCTCTTCTGAAAAATGGGGACAAGTACAGGGTGGTTCTAAGGATTAAATGAGATGATGGATATGAAAGTACTTTGAAATCAAAGAATAGAGGACTGTGAATTATTTATTGTCCTCAAAAGCAAAGATAATGCAAAACAAATCAGGGGAGATTTTCTTTAAAAGCTGTTTTCTGAGAAACTAGCCTGTGCCAGAAGGAATAGCCAAGCAGTCCTCTTAGAACTGTGTAAGGATGCCACAAGAGTGAGGAGGTAGACCTTGAAAGGCAGATCCTCCAACAGTTCTCCCCTATTGACAAGATAGATCCTTCTCTGAAGGTTTTCAAAAGGTTGTGCTGGCAGATCAAAACTCGGGCAGCTCTCCAAACCTAGTTTGACTTGGGTTTGGCTGGCTCTGGTGACAGATTGGATGCCTGTCATCTGAAGAATAGCCTAGTGTGAAGGAGCTCACTGACCATGTTGGTCACAGAGTTGCGAATGTTTTGGCCTTGGCAGTTCACAAGAACTGAATCGAAGAGGGGCTGGTTGATGACGGGAACCATGCCGGTATTATTCTTTTATGCTTCTGACAAAGTCATGCATGTGTCACAGATTTATGATTTGGTCATTTGGGAACTCTTCCTCCATCGACTCTGAATTAGCAGATGGTCTTGAAGAGCTGCCATGGCCAACCCAGTGATGAGACTCTGAACTTGGCTGGATCCCGGACAGTAGACACAGCCTGCTGAGAGGCCCGTACCCATTAGGTTTTCCAGCAGGGCAGGGCCTGCCAGAGATTGTGATTCTTTGGAAGAACCTTAGAACTCTAGACCACCTCTACTAAATTGGGGGTTCTTGAGAAGAGGAAGACTTGACTTGGCTTTACTTTTCCAGTTTGTGTCTGTCTGTCTGTCTGTCTCTCTCCCCCCACCCTTACAGGATTCAAGTCATTTGAAGTCTGAACATTAAAAAAAAATCACACCCAAAAGCCCTGTTCTTGCTAAGCATCTATTTAGGTCATTCCTCCATTTCTCCGATGGAGCTACTGGTCCATCAGAGACTGGTCAGAGCTACATCCCCATCTTGAGTCTATAATCAAGCAACAGGTTGTATTACTATGTGGGTTACGGAGAAGTCATTTTTGTGGGTGTCTCATGAACTCAAGGTTGGCACTCCCCCAGGCCAGGTTCTCCCATCTATAGATTTACCAGCACCGCTTGCTGGATTTCAGGTACGATGGCTATGTATAGGCTTCGTCTCCTACGTGCTCCCTTGGAGTGTAATTTAGGGTGAAAGGAGATGGTTTGCATCTGAAGGAAAAAGTCTAGAAAGAGTCGGCGGTCGTTTTGCTGTTCTTTTTACCTTCAAGAAAAGCAAGCGAAGCTGGCGACGATGCAGGTGCCCACAACCGCTGGGACTCGGTAGACGCTGAAACATCAGGAGGAGCATATTTGCCATTGTTCAAATACCTTTCTGCTTACAAACCACCGGAGGCTAATAACAGGGTGAGGAGACCTTTGAAAATGCCATCACTCTCATCCCAACTCCTGTCCAGCTGCACTGAAAACTGTTTGTCAGAACACCTGGACATACATGGCCATTTTTCTCTCACTGAATTGTAGTGATATAGCAATAGAACAAGGGAGTCTGGGGATTTGGATTCAAGATCTGGATGTACCATGTTTTTACTATTTGATCTTGCCCAGGTCCCTTAATGTCTTTAGACCTTAGTTTAACTCCTCTGAAAAATTAAGGAAAGTGGGACCAGTCTGGATTATTTATAATTGGAAGGAAGGAATGGTTTAACAGTAGGAAAAGTGTAAACATAGTAATTGTATTGATTTTTTAAAAAAGAGGCAAGAAAAGCATGCTGTTAATAGCTTCTCAAAGTGTGGTTCAGAGAATTTCTATTGCCTTGTCAGAGGGTCTACAGATTCAGTTAATTTTCATTGCTTTTTTTTTCTTTTTTTTCTTTTTTTTTTGGTGAGGCAATTGAGGTTAAGTGACTTGCCCAGGGTCACACAGCTAGGAAGTGTCTGAGACCAGGTCCTCCTGACTTCAGGGCTGGTGTTCCATCCACTGTGCCACCTAGCTGCCCCTAATTTTCATTTCGAATACGATAGCTATCCATACATAAAACCCACATAAACAAAAACTCTTTGGACAGATCCTCCTCGATAATCTTTAATAGTATAAAGATGGCGAGAACACTGCTCTAGAGCATTCATTTTATGTTAATTTAAAAGAATAGTAAAAAGTATACAAAGACTTAATTCAATTCAACACGCATGAACTGACAACCTACTGTGATCACAGAGACAAAAACTAAAGCCAGACCTGCCTCCAGAGAGCCTCTAATTTTATGTGTACGACTGATCTAAAAACACTATCTAAAATCAAGAGCTAACATTATTTGTCCTAGAGAAATGCTGGAGGCCTGCAGCCAGGATGTGCATCTCTAATAAGTATGACAATCAGACAAGAATAAGAAACCCAAGGAAGCCCAGGCCAAGAAGAGCCCATATTATCTCTGTTTTCATATGGCATGATGGTTTCTTTAGAGAGTCATCAAGATACAATGAAAATCTTACTTGATACAATAACACCAACCCACAAAATCAGCAGCCTTTCTGAATATCAAGTTATTTATTTAGCACTTAGTCCTTAGTGCTTAGTGCATCATAGTAAGGATACAAAGAAAGGCAAAAATCCAGTCCCAGCTCTCAAGCTCATGGTCTAATGAGGAAGATGAAATGCAAACCACTAAGTACAAATGAGATATATACCAGGTGAATTGGAGAAAATCTTAGGGAGAAGGTGCTCTCTTAGTAGCAAGAAGAGATAGAAAAAAATCCCAAAGTACCTGAGAGTTAGCTGACCAAAAAAATAATCATGACATATGAATACAACCCCAAAACACTCTTTACAGAAATAAAGGAAGGCGTATAATTAGAGAAATATTAACTGCTCTTGGTGGAGTTTTGCCAACTGTTGTTTGTCCTCCCCTCTTGAAGGGGACCAATGACATCAGGAGGGGATGTCTTCACTTGCAGATGAATTGCATTTAAGTAAGGCAGGGTGTGCAAAGTTGTTACTATAACAGGCTCCAAATATGGAATTAAATATAAAATGTCATGTCAATTAAAGTAGAGGAAAATGGAAGGAAGTACTTTGGGGATAAGGGGGAAATTGTTCAACAAGGGATAAGAGGCAGTCTTAATCGAGCCTTTTTTTTTTTAAAAATTTCTTGTAATTAAGGAATAGTATTGTGTGATTCAAACTGTTTTCCCTTGAGAGGTGAAGGAAGTCCTCTTGGATATCTGGATGAGTCTATGTTGAAGTTCTGCAGCTTGATCACTACAGATGTGGATGAATTGATATTAGAGTTCTTTTTAATGTAAGGCAATACTTTATTTTCTATTTTCTAATACTACTAGAATATTTTATTATGTTTTCCTGTAGTAGAATATTATTTATTTTTATGCTTTTAAAAATTGCAATTCCAATATTTTCAGATTTTCTCACAACTTTCTTTGAGAGCAATTGCTCATGCATTTAGAAATATCAACTTTTGTATCTTTTGACTTTGCTTCAATATTTTATTTTGAATATTGCATTTTTTGCGTTCTCATTTCCATTCTATTTCTCATTCTCAGTATTTTATTAAAATTCTACACTTCCCCCCTAAAACACGGGTTTTCTTTTTGATATCTTTCAGAGCTCTAATTTCACTCTTTCACTTCTTCCTTTAGTACTTTCATTAAGCATCTTAATCATTCTGGGACACTGTGAAGTTGCTTTAATCTTGTTTCTGAAGGTTGAATTGTAGTTACAGCTTTATTCCCTTTTTCTGAAGGTGGCTTCTCACATCTTTTCCTATAGCATTGGGTTCATTGTAATGTGTATTCATCTGCTCACTTTCTGAGAAGATTATTTATTGTGAGGATATCTTTTCCTCTCATTTTGTTATTATATACTGTATTTGACTCATATTTTGAAATGATGGCATAGCCTCTTGGATATCTTGCCAGAAGTCCCCCAATTTTCTTATTTATAAAATGGGGGTAGGAATCCTTGTACTAGTTACCTCCCAGAGTTTGTTTGTTTTTTTAAATAGGGTAACTGTTATGAATGGATGAAGGAAATAAAAAAGTATTTATTAGCACAGAATCTGGCACATACTAAGTGCCTAATATCGGCGGATACAAATACAAAAAAGGAAAACAGTCCTTGCCCTTAAAAAGTTTGTATTCTAATAGGGAAAGTTAACACATGTAGTGTAGTGGTGACCAAGAAGAATAACAGGGATGGTGTGTAAAGTCATAGGACAAGTGATTCATAGCACCTTTCTAGGGATGACAGTGTTGGATTGATTGATCTGAGAGCTGTCTGTATATGGCTGGGCTTCTTCAACTTTTTTCACTCATGAGCCCTTTTCACCTGAGAAATTTTTATGCAACTCCAGGTATATAAAATAGGTATACAAATCAAACATTTACTGATAATAAATCATCATTTTGGAACCCATGCATTAAGTTAGGAGACCCTATATAGGGATTTAGTCACATTTTAGGAAGCTGGGTTATTTGGGAGCAGCAGGGTGGGGTAGATGGGTATTGTGGCACGTCAGTGTAGACATGCACAAATAGCATGTTGAGAGTGTGGGGAATGTTCATCACTCATGGGTCCAAAATCCTAGGGTCTCTGTTGGAGTGCTGCTTTGTAAACCTTAAATAGGAACTATTCCTCACATTATTATCATCTGCTTTTCTCACTGAGGCAAAATAATTCGTTTGTTACCCTGTGGGGTCTAGTAGCTTACAATTAGAGTTAAGCTATTAACCTTGACCTCCCTTTTCCTGTGTGCATACAGTTGTTGGAGAAGGGAATCTTAAGTAACATGCCCAATACCACACAGTAGTATTTCTAAGGTTTAAACCTCCATCTTCTGACTTTATATAATTAAAAGAGAAGTACAAAGTGAGGGATTTAAAAAAAATGTTTTCTAATTGTTATTTTTTTCCCCAATTTTGTTTTGTCTCCAGATTTTAAAACAACTGCAGAGAGTAACATCTGGTAGGGAAGATTGCTGAGCCAACAACTGTTCTCTATTAATGACTAAAAGCCCCTGGTGCTCTGCACACAGTGATGCTGGTAAGCAGCAGAAGCTGATGTGGTAAAGGTTGGAGGAAACACACGCTGGCCCCTCAGCAACTTTTTTTCAAGGCTGGGGGGAAGGAAAAGAGATAGAAAAATGGGTAAGATCTCTTTTCTTTGCTCTCCTGCCCACTTCTCCAGGTCAAGACCTCATTACCTCTTGCCTGAACTGTGTAATAGATTCCTAACTGATTTTCCTGCTCCCATCTTTTCCTATCACCTTTTACACAGCTGTCAAAATAGTCTTCCCTCTGAAGGGACCTCTGAGGTCTTTTTCATCTGGGATTCTTTGATTCTTAGGTTTGACCATGTCATTTTTTTCTGTCCAAGAACTGTCAGTGGCTCCCTATTGCTTATAGGATAGAATACAAACTCTTTAGCGTTGCATTCACGAAGCTCCACAATCTGGAGCCACTGTATTGCACTCTACACCATTTAAGATAATCTACATCCTAAGCAAATCAGACTGTTCCATCCAGCTCTGATAAATTTTCAGAGGCTGCTTCTCCTTCCCTGCTGTCATGCCTGGGATGTACTTCCTCCTTATCTCCACCTTTTCTCTCCTCTCCCTTCAGGGTTCAAATTCACGTTCTACCTCCTCCATGAGGCCTTCCCTGATATCTTCAGGTGAAAGTGATTTTTTTCCTCAAAAAATTTAGACAGCTGTATCTGAATTAAACAATTTCACATTCTACTCTGCATCATATTTATCTGTTATTGTTCAGTTGTTTTTCAGTTGTGTCCAACTCTTTTTGAAATCATTTAGGGTTTTCTTCGCAGAGATACTGGAGGGGACTGCCATTTTTTTTTATAGCTCATTTTACAGATAAGGAAATTGAGGCAAATATTACAGAAAGGCTGAGGAGACTTAGAGAATGACATTCAGGGAAAGATCATGTCTAGAAAGATTGCTCAGTAGTACTTATTGAGAAGCCTTAATTCATAGAAATGAGAAAGAATAGCTAGCATTTATGTAGCACTTTAAAGTTTGTAAAGAGCATTGTAAATAATCTCAATTCCATTTTACAAATGAGGAAAGTTAAGGCAGTCATAAGCTTGCGTGTGGTCATACAGTGTCTAAGGCCAGATCTGAATTCAGGTCTGCCCGACTTTACAAGCATAGTACCATCTAGCAACTAGCTTAAACACCGTCTTGTCCAATCCCTTCATTTTCCAGAAGGGAAACTAAGGCTCAGAGAGGGAGAGGATTTGCACATCCCTTGTGCCAGGCCCCAGGCATACAAAGATAACAGTGGATGTGCTGCTGCTTGGAAGAAGGGCCTAGTTTTATCCCATTTTGACTATACCTCCTCCACCTTTATACCTCATATTTCTCCCTTCCCCCCCCC
>JAJPUD010022288.1:7305-21682 GCA_023553655.1 Myrmecobius fasciatus | reverse complement strand
TCCCTAATTCATCCATGAATTTGAGGCCTGTTCATTTAACTGGTTTAGTCCATCTGCCAAGACCATGTTACCAGGGTGTGGTTGCTGTAAATGCTAAGATTCTTGGAGCCACAGGTGAGAGTTGGGTGACAGGTGAACACTTTTGATTATTGATTTAGAGAGCCAAAGGGAATTAGGTTTAAATCCATTGTCTGGTACAAGCTAGCTGTGTGATTCTGGAAAAAAATGATGGAAACAAATCTCTTAGACTATAAGTAGCAGAGAATGTGCAAACTTGCATTTATAGGAGGAGCTTATCATAAAGAAAAACACTTTAAAGTTTAATTGCTATAAATATTTACTATCTAAAAAAACACATTTATTATATTAACTTAAGTATATACATACTGTTTTCCCCAAACAGATAATAAATACCTTTGGAGAGAAAGAATGTTTTTATTCCCAGGACTTAGAATAGTTCCTGGTAGATAGTTTCATGCATGTTATTCTCAAATTTCCCACGCTTGTGAAGTCATTTTGAATCCATATGAAGAAATTTTTGGAAAGAGACCAATGAAATAAAGAGAAGAAAAAGAATTGGGCATCCAACTAAAAAGCTAGAAAAAGAATAAATTAAACCCCCCTAATTAAATGTCAAATTTGAAATTCTGAAAATAAAAGGAAAAACTAATAAAATGGAAAGTTAAAAAAAATTATTGAACTAATAAACAAAAGTAAGAGTTGGTTTTATGAAAAAAAAATCCAACAAAATAGATAAACCCTTAATTTGATTGGAAAAAGGAAAAAAGAAAAATTGTTAGTATCAAAAATGAAAAGAATGAATTTTCCACCAATGAAGAGGAAATCAGACCAATAATTAGGAGCTATTTTGCTCAACATAAGCCAATAAATCTGATAATCTAAGTGAAATGGATGAATACTTACAAAAATACAGATTGCCCAGATTAACAGAGGTGGAAATAAATTACTTAAATAGTCCCATTTCTGAAAAAAAAAAAAAAAAAACTATTGAACAATATATTAATCAACTCCCTATGAAAAAGTCTTCAGCACCAGATGGATTTACATGTGAATTCCACAAAACGTTTAAAGAACAATTAATTCCAATACTATGCAAACTATTTGAAAAATAGGGAAAAAAGAAATCCTACCAAATTCTTTTTATGTCATAGGCATGGTTCTGATACTTAAGCCAGATAGGGTCAAAATATAGAAAGAATATTATAGACCAAATTCTCTAATGAATATTCATGGAAAAATCTTAACTAAAATATTACCAAAGAGATTAGGATTTATACCAAGAATGCAGGGTTGCTTCATTATTAGGAAAACTATTAGCATAATTGACTATACCAATAACCAAACTAACAAAAATCATATGAGCATCTCAATAGATAGAGAAATGGCATTTGACAAAAATCCAACATCCATTCTTATTAAACAAAACTTAGAGAGGTTAGGAATAAATTGAATTTTCCTTAAAATGATCTGTAGTATCTATTTGAAGCCATCAGAAAGCATCATATGTAATGGGAATAAACTAGAACCATTCTCAATAAGATCAGGGGTGAAAGAAGGTTGCCCACTAACACCATTAATATTCAATATTATATTAGAAATGCTAGCTTTGGCAATAAGAGAATAAAAAGAGATTACATGAATTAGAGGAGGTAATGAAGAAAGGAAATTATCACTCTTTGCAAATGATATGGTGCTATACTTAGAGAATCCACTAAAAAGCTACTAGAAACAATTCACAACTTTAGCAAAGTTGCAGAATACAAAATAAATCTACAGAAATTATCAACATCTTTATATGTTACTAATAAAGTCCAGTAGCAAGAGATACAAAGAGAAATTCCATTTTAAAATAACTGTAGATAATATAAAATATTTGGGCGTCTCCTTCCCAAGGAAAAGTCAGAAACTATATGAACACAATTACAAAACACTTTCCACAGAAATAAAATTAGATCAAATCAATTGGAAACATATCAACTGCTCATGGGTAGGCGGAGCTAATATATTAAAAATTACAATGCTACTCAAAATAATCTGTTTATTCAGTGCCATACCAATCAAACTCCCAAGAAATTATTGTCAGAGCTAGAAAAAAATATAACAAAATTCATCCGGAACAAAAAAAGTTCAAAAATTTCCAGGAAATTAATGAAAACTGCAAATGAAAGTAGACTAGCTATCAATTCTTTGTGTGTTTTAGAAATAAAGCCTTTTTCAAAACCCTTGAATGTAAAAAATTATAAGAATTCAAGCCATTCTCCAATTGATAAATTGCCAAAGGATATGAACAGATAATTTTCAAAGAAATTGAAATTATTTCTAATCATATCAAAAGGTGCTATAAATCACTATTGATCAGAGAAATGCAAATTAAGACAATTCTGAAGTCCTATTACACACTCCTTGACTTGGATAAGATGATAGGAAAAGACAATGATGAATGTTGGCATGGATGTGAGAAAACTGGGATACTGATACATTGTAGGTGGAGTTGTGAACTGATCCAACCATTCTGAAGAGCAATCTGGAATTGTACCCAAATGGCTATCAAACTGTGCATACATACCATTTGATTCAGCAGTGTCTCTACTAGGTCTGCATTCCAAAGATATCATAAAGTGGGGAAATGGACCCACATGTGCAAAAATGTTTGTGGCAGCCCTTTTTGTAGTGCCAAGAAACTGGAAACTGAGTGAGTGCCCATCAGTTGGGGAATGGCTGAATAAGTTATGGTATATGTATGCTATGGAATATAATTGTTCTATAAGAAACTATCAGCAAGATAATTTCAGAGAGGCCTGAGAGACTTATATGAACAGAAGCTGAGTGAAATGAGCAGAATCAAGAGATCATTGTACACAGCAACAACAAGATTATACGATAATCAATTCTGATGGATGTGATTCTTTCCAACAATGAGATGATTCAGTCCAGTTCCAAAGACTTTGTGATGAAGAAAGTCATCTACACTCAGAGAGAGGACTGTGGGAACTGAATGTGCATCACAACATAAGATTTTTGCCTTTTGTTGTTATTTGCTTGCATTTTGTTTTCTTTCTCATTTTTTTCCTTTTTGAACTGATTTTTCCTGAGTCTGTAAGCTTTAATTATCCATTTATAAATAATTAAGAACAATGATGTAATTTTTCTGATTCTATTTTTTTCAGTGCCCAATGACCTGTAGAAATTGTTGATTTGTGGCATCATTTACTACCGAATTGTTTAAACATATAGCAAAATGAAATTCAGGTAAAAGACATTTAAGAGAAGTAGAAATGAATGCTGTTTATTCTCATAATACCAGTTGCATTTCCCTTTCAGAAATTTTGCAAATATGTACACAATCTTTAATGTAGCACATTAATATAATCTTTACAAATGACTATAATTGGAGGAACTAGATTCTAAAGTTGTGTTCCCAAGAGCAGTTCAAAGTTACAGCATCTGAAGTTGTAGAACATTAAATAATGAATCATTTTCATAAAATTATTTAAGCTTTAGTTAAAAAAGTAAAATCTTGGTACAACAAATAATTAAAGAGTAAAAACAAATGGAAATTAAATGAAAGATTTTACTTTCTACATTAAAAGTAAATTAAGACATCCACAAGCTATTATCTAAGCCACCCTCCCACTCAGCTCAATGCAGCTGCATCTGAGTCAGCCTATTCAAAACTCCTTTTTAATTAGCAAGTTTTGTGAGGATCCCAGAGGTTGCAAATTAAAAAGAACATAGAACACTTGAATCTATCCTACTCTGAGAGGAAATATCCTAGGCATGAATAAAAGTTGTGATAAGAAATTATAAATTGTGAGCAAAAGAAGGATAGATATCAATAATAATGGGGGCAGCCAAAAAGTACTGGGGCCTGTTGCTAAGAAGCTGAATAATGAAGTGATAATTCACCCCACTGGCATCACCTCCAAAAGTACAAATATCATCATTAATTATGTAAAAAACAATCTTCAGATGAAAGAATTAACTCTTCACTTCCTTGACAAGATTTATTTGGTCATAAAGGGTTGAGAGCGATATTTCCCTATGATGCTATTTCCCAATGTCCTTCAATGTTACTGGGGCACTAACAGGTTCTGCTTTCTCTGAGTTTGTGTACAATGCTATACAGTCCATGTTCTCTTTAACTAGTTTCAATCATTTTTGACCAAAAAGAGTGGTTCCCAATGTGGGGTATAAATATATTTCTATGTGAATGTATGCATATGTATGTGTATAAACATATGTGTATACATATATTTTTGTATATGTTTGTACACATATAAACATATGCAGACAAACAGTTATTTAAGTCACCCACATAGAAGAGAACTTAAATTATTCTACATGAACCCAGACAGCAGAATAAAAAGAGAAATAGATAAATGTTGGGTCAGCTTTAGTTTCAAAGAAAAGACATTACCCAAAGGAGCTGTCCAAAGGTGAAATGGCTTATAAACATTGGTACAGTGCTGGACCTGGAATTAGGTAAACTGAATTTAAATCTTCCTTATTCCTATATAACTATAACTTTGTCACCTGTGAATTGGGTATAACAAAATTATACCTCCCCAACATTTTATGAGGACAAAATGAGAAGACATTTGAAAAGCATTTTGAAAAACTGAAAGCAGTATAAATGCTAGATACAATTAGTATTAGGGAAACTCAGAGTCTTTTTACACATTACTCTATTTTCATGGTTTTATCAAATTCTATTACATTAATTTATATTTTGATTGCTGGTGTGTTAAATTTGGAGAACAGACTTAGTAGAATTGTCCTTAAACAAAAAGCAAACATGATTATGTTGGCATATCCCTCAATTAGATTTTCTCCATTTCTTTCAAATCATTTTTAAAACATTTTAATAGAAATCATATATAGACATAAATAAGCTAAAAAGGAAATAGCTTATTTCCTGGTTGATTGTTCTTGGATTTAAATGTATACCATTTATTAATTTATTTTTCATATTCATTATTCATATTTAATAATAATTTGGGGCCTATATAAATGCTAGTTATTATTATTTCTGGGCAGCTAGGTGGTATAATATATAGATTTCAATAGTTAGGAAGATCAAAGTTCCATTCCAGTTTTAGATTTGCGTGATCTTAGGAAGTCTCAATTTCCTCAACTAGTATGTTTGCCTCAAAAACCCCAAATGTGGTCATGAAGATCCAGTTATGACTGAAATGACTCAACAATATCCAAAATGATTGATTTGGCAATAATGCCCCCTACACTAGGATCTCCCAACTTGCACTGAGCTGTAGCAGATTTATCTCCATACATAAAGCTTTACAATCAAAATAGCTTACTTCTTAAAAACTTTCCTCTTTCCCTTCCCCTTCCTTGCACTCATGCCCAACACCCAAGTCACCACACTAAAGCCAAATATATATATATATATATATATGTCTTTTGCATAAAATTTAGATATTTTTATGATCTATAAAATAGGTCAGTTAAGAGAGCAATATCCTTGGATGCTTAATTGTAATATTTTGAAGGCCTTGCCACTGTATAGTCAACATAGGCTACATAAGAACACATAATTTTGGAAGGAAGTATGGACCTTGGGCTTCAGATACTAGCCTGATACCTCAGAGACACTCACTCACTGTGGTAGTGTTTGATTTTAAAATAATATTAAGTTGTCTTTACAATTAGTAAAATATTAATATCTACAATACAAAATATAGAAAATATAATAGCTGCTTGAAATAAGAATTTAACAAAACATGTTCTAAGCTTTATGAGATGCTCTTGTATATGGTTCCCCCCCAAAAAAAGATATCTATTGATAAAAATTGATAGATTCATAAACTGACCTTATCCTACCTTTCATATCTGAACATTTCAGAGTTATTCCTTTGAGATTTAAATCAAATAAATTACCATATCGATCCTCTTAGCTTTTTAATCTTTAAAATTATTTTTCTAGAAACACAGTATGCCATTTTACTACTGCTATGAACTGACAATAGGGAGCTGTGAGCACTAGTCTACATTCTTCCACATTTCAATTGTGCAGTAATCCTCAAAACAAGCTCATGGGAATGTACTATATGAGTGTCAATTTAAATAAAATAATATATATAAAAGCACTTTGTAAAGAGAGGTGGAAGTGGAATTCTGTGGATCTGAGGTCGGATCTCTCCATTAAGCTATTGATAGATGTAATAGAGATCTCTATTCTCTTCCCTGTCATGAGCGTCATGTTTATTTATATATTTGCTGAAGATATGGATTTATTTTTGTCACTTTTATTATATGTAACAAAATTCTGAGACAGATTCATAGAACATTGAATTACAGAATCAAGATACAAATGTATGTTGTTAAATTAAAAAAATACAAATAATAAAAATCAAACTGGTTGGAGTATATCTCAAGGAATATTACATACTTGCAGATAATTTTTAGATTGTTATTAATACATTGGTGGTACGCTAGATGGAAATGACTGATACACTGATCAGATTTGTTACCATAGAAAACATGGTGATGGCAAGTAAAACAGAATCAACATTTGTTGATATTCTTATCATTCTACGGACTATAGCTTTCTCAGTTATAAAATAAATATTAGGAAAGAAAGTGGCAAAAATGCATAGGAGCACAGTAAATAGATATCAGTCATGGATCTTTTATAGGGTAGAAATGTAAAGCATAATACCCTAAAATAATAACTAAGCTAAAAGGCAGGAAATTTGGTTATAAATTTTACTTTTGTCACCTGTTCTCATTGTGATTTTTAAGAAGATCTGTTAGGGGCTTAATTTAGTGCTTTAAAAATTAAATTATTCCAAATATCTATGGCTCTCTATGAACCAAAAGATAAGCAAAAGGGAACTATACTTTAAATGGTGTCAGCTATATTTTTTTTGGCTGGCACACCAAAAAATTGAGTCCTTTCTTATAAATCAGGTTTATTTTGTTTAACAAACATTTAATAAGCCATATCTAGCACTTAGCTAGGAAATAATTAGATTCAAAACAAAAAGGAAATATAAAAAGAAATGTATGAATGAATTTATATTCTACCAAATGGGGGATGAATATAGATAATAGAATATAAAATATGTACTTGACCAATACAGTTCTTGCTACTTATGGCATAAGGAAAATATTTTATAAGAGGTGTCATTTGACCCATATTCTAAAGGGAATTGAGATTCGAGGAGGTGCAAGTGAGGAATACCTGGGAAATGGAAATAAGGATGAAAAGAATTAGAGGCATGTGGTACCACCTTTAGAGGTATGAGATAGAATGACTTGTAGGTATGATGTGATACTGACTAATTTACTTAGAAGATAGCTACATAAGGAGAGGTGATATTAAATTCAAAACTATTTAGAACTCTTCTAAAAAGGTAATTCTTAGAATAGGATATAGGATAAAAATTGAAATCATTTTTGTTTAACTGGATTTTAACTGACAGGATCTGTTTCTTAAGAAGAATATAATTCCCTTTTATTGTTGAGACAAACTGTATCTCTAGTTTAAAAACAATTAGGTTTAATTATGCAGTAAACCATTTACCAAGCTTTTAAAAACCAAATAGCTTAAGTATTCTAAAGATCTTAGTTGTTTTTTTTCCCAGTATCTGATTCTGTGTTTTCCTTTTGTAAAGTCATATTTAGAATGGAATCATTTGCTTGTAAATTTAAAAAAAAAAAACAAATTAAGCATTTAATTAGATTAGAGAACAGAAAAACATAGAATATTCTTGTATGTGGAAATTGAATTCTTTTAAAATTATTTATTTATCTTTAAGATACACTGTTTTATGAATCATGTTGGGAGAGAAAAAATCAGAATGAAAGGGGGAAAACCAATGGAGAGAAAAAAAAGTGCATATAGCATGTGGTGCTTTAACATTCAATCTCCTTAGTTCTTTTTCTGGATGCAGATGGCATTTTCTAACCAAAATCTGTTGGGATTGCCTTGGATCACTGAACCACTGAGAACAACTGAATCTTTCATAGTTGATCACAGCATCTTCTTGCTGTTACTGTGTATGATGTATTCCTGGTTCTGCTTGTTTCATTTGGCATCAGTTCATGTAAATATTTCCAGACTGTTCTAAAATCAGCTTTATTTTTAAATCTAAATTAAATTAAATTAAATTAAATTAAAAATCTAAATTAAAATTAAATCTAAAATCATCATTTTTATCCATTACCTCCTTGCACCTTAGCTTAGTCAGCCATTCCCCAATTGATGGCCATTTACTCCTTTTCCAGTTCTTTGCTAGCACAAAAAGAGATGCTGTAATCATTTTTACACTTATGGGTTCTTTTCCCTCCTTTATGATTTCTTTGGGAAACAGATCCAGTAATGGCACTACTGGGTCAAAGGATATACAGTTTTTATATTACTTTGGGCATAGTTCCAGATTGCTCTCCAGAATGGTTGGATCATTTCACAACTCCAATAACAATGCATTAGTGTCTCAGAAGGTAAATTATTTAAAAACATGAAGCAAAACACACACACACACACACACACACACACACACACACACACCAGTAGTTTGGGCTTGAATTATGAGAATTTGGTGGCAAAACACAATAGACTAAAGGTATACAATGAACTGTGGATTTTCCCCACCCCCCATAAAAAATTGTTTCTCAATTAATTATGTCCTATTGATAACCATTTTCCACATAAGCCATTGATGAGAAAATGGAACTAAGAAAACATACAGAGAAACCTTAGACTAAATCCTTCACTATACAGAAATCAGCCTAGTGTATTCAGGCTTTGTGAATCTAAATATATTTGATTAGTACACATGACGAAAAGTGAGAAATCTTTCAAGAACCTCTGGCAATTCTTGATTTTAAAATGTAAAAAGCATAGTCAAATTTAATAATACCTTTGTCACATATAATGTTACTTTTTAATTCCTACTGGTCTATAAAATCTAGCACAAAAATCCCCACAAATTTGATGTGTGACTGTCTACGGGAACATGACCTAGGTCTTAAAAGATGAGTGAACTTCATTCTATTTTAGAAAGGCAATGCAGTCCTTTTCTTTTCTTTAATATTTACTAACAATTCTCTAGCAAAATCACTTTCTACACACATAAAGGCCTAGGATTTGCAATATATTGGATTAGATGGCATTTTTAATCTTAAATTTTGTTCTGCAATATTGCATTTGGCCTTTTTGGGAGATGGAATTTTTTATTGAAGTCATCTGTTCTCATGGAGATAATCTGCTTGTTTTTCTTTTTCTCTATAAAATTCAGTTTGCTATTTTAGCTTGTTAAGCTATACAATGATCAGTATAATAATTTATATTTCTAAGGACTATTCATTTGGGTATTGCAAAGTTTTTGTCACCTAGTCTATGCATAATTTACAATAGAAGTCACGTCCTGATCCCAAGTTATAAATGGATCAAACAGCATAGAAATATAGGGAAGTGCAAGACAAGTATCATTTGTTTATTTGGTTTAAAGTTATATGTATTTCAACCTCCATATTGGTCCTCAAACTTGAAAAGTTTGATTAATAATAAATATATCGAAGCTTTCATACCCACAAAAAGTAGGATATAGTCTTTATGTAAAATAAAGGAAAATTTCTTGTCATTTTACATCAGTCCTTGATTATTAAATAGAAATTGTACTAGAAAAATAAAATCCTTTCTTTTAATTTTTCTCAATATAATAACGGTAGTACATGGGATGACCAATGACTTTTCAGAATGTCTTTCTATTATTGAAAAATGAGGGAGCTTTAAAATGCTACTTATCATTATAAGTCACAGATCCAGCTTGTTTGGCCCATTTTTAGGCATTATTCCTGCAGACATACATAGACCAGCTGCCTCTAAACGGAAATAATGATTTTGATTTTTTCCAGGTATATTAAGCATAGAATCTGCTTACTACCATTAATACACCAGGCTATGTACAATACACACAACTGAAAATTCCAGAGGTCCAATGGACTACCAACTGATTATATGAGTCGGATTCTATAAAAGTTCTCTATTACACAGAGAGCTACTGTTATAAAGAAAATAACTTTTGGTGAAGAGAGAAAGGAAAAAAATCCATATAAATTACTACTAGCAAGGGGTAGAGCATTCTAACTCAGGTTTATATACAAAATGAAGTAGCAACAGGCGCAGTGGGGAAATGGTTTATACATCTTCTACATTTGTACATGAAAAAAGACTGTGGCTTAACTGATTCATTGCCTTGGTCAGCAATTCAGCAGCCTGTCAGTAACAGTTTGGAATCAGGCAGTGAGGATGGGAGATGAAGGATATACTGGTTTTTGTTGTGGTTGTTGCTTTTTTGGTTTGTGTATGTGTGTGTGTGTATGTCTGTACATGTATTATATTTCATTAGCTTAATGTATAAGCATTGGATGAAATAGCATGATGAAAAGTAACAATATATATTTTCATAATAGTATATCATATTTATAGCATATCTTAACCTATGTATAATTAATATATCAATATTGTATGTGATAGTAATATATCATATGCTATATAATCTATTATGTGTTAATCCCAACAAATTAGCATAATGATATATAATTAACTATTACTTATGGATATGTACATGCAAGTATACTGTTTAATGCATGTTTTTACAGGTACATTGTTGTTGCTATAATTAGTATAAGTATTGGTGATGATAATATTGTTATTATTACAGAAAGGAAGAAGAACAATGAAAAGCAAAAATTAAGACTTGTGGAGTGTTAAAATAAGATGAAGCATTTTTGCTAAGTCCAGGTATTTATAATCCCAAGGGCAATGAAAATGTGAATTTGTGGAAACAAATGACAACTGTTAGTCCTTTAATTATAGGAAAGCAAAATCAGAGTAAATTCTAACTTCATTTTATTGTGAATACTATGAATGAAATATTAGATTAGAAGTCATAATTTGGGAAATAACTAACCTATCCTGAGAGGAAATTATGTAGAGGTGATTTTCTCTGCTTCCCATGGGAAATTAAATTAACGGATCTACTTAGTGTAAACTAGGTGTGTTAGATTGTTCACCTGAAGGTATTTAGCCCAAAATGGTTTTACAAAGTTAATAAATTATCTTACTATCATTTATTATGATTCTAAAATTTTAAATAAAATTTTGGAAACTAATATGGAAGTAGGGAAGTTCAATTAGTTCTTAAGAAATCTGTTTTCAAATACTCAAAAATTCAAATTACAAAAAAAAGAAAACTTGTTTCAGGATCATTTCTTGCAGTGTTAACTCAATTTCATCGTATCATCTAAAATTTCTCATAGGGCATTTAACCTGCAGATGATTGGAATATTGATATATAGTTTTCTGATCTTCCATAATGTGCCATGATGATTACAATGAGATTAAGAACAAGTTCTCAATGTGAAGACATCAATATTTGACTCCTCTTGAATGGCTGCTCACTAAGATAAAGCCCTAACATTACTAAAATGATGAATCAAGTAATTGTTTTGTCTAATTGTGTCATGTTAAGTTTTGAACATAAGGTGTTTTGAAACCCTTCCATAGCTTAATTCCACAAGAATTTAGCAAGTACCTATAAAGAACTAAGTATTTTACTAGGTTTTTGTGATAAAAAAGACCAAACTATAATGTAATATACATAGATACATATATATGTATATATACACATATAATCAATCAAAAAGAGAGTTATTACAACAGAGGTTTCTTCTAGGACATAGCCATTGAACTCAGTGATAATGCTTATAAAATTTCTCAGATATGAGAAATTGTATTTTTAAAGATGATGTGCCTTTAGCTGCCATTGCTTTGCTTGATAAGTCATGTATACTGACAAACCTATCTTAAAACTGATCTATATTGTATCAGATGGCTTAGAGTGACTGAACTTCTTAACAAAATGATTATAACCAATGTATAGGTTCTTCCATTCATTTTCAGTTTTCCTCCCTGATCACTTATTTGAATTACACACCATATCAGTTTTGTAGTCTTTATTTTCTTATATTGTACTAATATTATTCTGTTATAAGAACAATTCTGACTTTACACTTAAAGAAATTCAGAAATGATTCCCTTATCAGTAGTGGCTTGCAATCTCTTTGTTAAAATACAATAATTGCCATTTTTTCTTGGGATGCTCAGTGGTTAGCATATTTAACCCCTATCAATTATATTCTTGAATAAAATATTCACAACTTAAAATTATGAGATTTCTGTGATATTTGTAAATGTTTTTGGTTCCTTACATTGCTTAAATATTGATAAGTCATATATTTAGGATTTTTGTTATCCTCATCTATTTTTCTTTTGCATCGAAAACAGCACTTGATGTACTATGGATAGCCTAAGTCCTTAATATAATTTCTTTATTTCTATAACTTTTGTTTCAAATGTTGATGCATGGACTTGCAATTTATTTTTGTGATAGAATTTTAGGAAAATATCCACGTATCCTTTAATGTAAGACATAACAGTATCCCATGAAAGACAGCTTCTTGTTGCTTTAGACATCCCCAAAATATGAAAACTTACTAATTCCTTCATTGGCTTTCCAATGACAACATATGGATCATAATTTCAAAAACTAAGTTTTATCTTTCAGTCTCCTTTATAAGAAGAATGACAATCTTGATAAAATTTGGTTCCTCAAGTAGTATATTCATCAGTTCTGATCATTGGAGTACCATCTTACTTTTAACAGGCCAATAGAAAAATGAATGTTTATAGAATATTTTAAAATATTATTCTTAGCATTTTGTGCCTTCTTTTTCATTACTCCAGAAATGTATAGGGACTACATAATAAAAACTACCAAAAAAAATAAAAACAGGAATACAAATTTATTACTATTCTTTAAGACAGAATTGTAAGGCAATGCTTTCTATCTTTTGCAAACTCTCACTTTTTAATAAAAAATATTTAGAATTTAAACTCCAAATAAATATGCATTTTCACATGCATATAATTCAATTTGCATTCTTTTTTCTCCTTCCCTAATTGATCTCTTTACTTTTTAATTAGCACCCAGTCTTTTTTTTTTTTTTCTTTTTTGCTGAGGCAATTGGGGTGAAGTGACTTGCTCAGGGTCACACAGCTGTTACGTGTCTGAGACCAGATTTGAACTCAGGTCCTCCTGACTTCAGGGCTGGTGCTCTATCCACTGCGCCACCTAGCTGCCCCTGCCACCTAGCTGCCCCAGCACCCAGTCTTTTTGATGGTGACTACTTTTTAATATAGTGTTCATTATTTTTCTTGGTATTCTTGACCTTGTTTCCAGACATTTTTTTAATTTTTTATTTTCTAGCTCTAGAAAATAATCCAAAAAGTTATCAAACTATGTATACCCTTTGACCCAGCAGCGTTTCTTTTGGGCTTATATCCCAAAGAGATCTTAGAGGAGGGAAAGGGACCCACATGTGCAAAATTGTTTGTGGCAGCCCTTTTCATACTGGCAGGAAACTGGAAACTGAGTGGTTTCCCACTAGTTGAAGAATGGCTGAATAAGTTAAGGCATATGAATGTTATGAAATATTATTGTTCTATAAGAAACGATCAGAAAGATGATTTTAGAGAGGCCCGGAGAGACTTACATGAACTGTGCTAAGTGAAATGAGTAGAACCAGGAGATCATTTTACAACAACAATATTACACCATGATCAATTCTGATGAACGTAAATCTTTCCAACAATGAGATAACTGATGCCAGTTTCAATGATGTTGTGATGAAGAAAGCTATCTACGTCCAGAGAGAGAACAGTGAGAACTGGATACAGATCAAAAAATAACATTCTCACTCTTTTTGTTGTTGTTCGCTTGCATTTTGTTTTTTTACTCATTTACTTTCTTTTTTTGATTTGATTTTTCTTGAGCACCATAAGTTATATAAATGTTTATACATATTAGGTTTAACATATATTTTAACATGTTTAACATATATTGGATGGCTTTCCATCTAGGGAAGGGTGTGGGGGGAAGAAGGAGAAAATCTGAAACACAAGGCTGTGCAGGGGTCAATGTTGTCAAATTATCCATGCATATATTTTGAAAATAAAATGCCTTAAAAAAAGAAAATAATCCTTTGGCAGATATTTGGAAGCAAATAATTGGATTAACTTAGATAATATTATCATCATTATTATAATGTCTCAACCCATTCATAAGCAAATAATATTTTCACAATTATGTAGCTCTGTTCTAATTATGTAAGCAAGTAAAGTGTGTTTTTATAGGTGTTGCTTTATTCTAGTCATTATAGTAAGCACTGGGGATGCAAAGAAAGAGAGAGAGAGAAAGAAAGAAAGAGAGAGAAAGAGAAAGAAAGAAAGAAAAAGAAAGAAAGGAAGAAAGAAAGAAAGAAAGAA
>JAJPUD010022287.1:10045-21682 GCA_023553655.1 Myrmecobius fasciatus | reverse complement strand
TATGAGAGTTTATGTCTGACGAAGTCCAAATTCAACTACCCCACCACATCCCCTTCTGTCTACTGATTACAAGTTCAGAAAGTTGGAAAAGACCTCAAAAATACATTCCATGCTAGTCTAAGAATCTCTTCAAGAATAAAGTACTCATTTAACTTCCAACTGAAGACATGCACTGAGGAGAGGAATCCTACTTCCACTGAAGGTAGTCTTATACTATTGGACAGCTCTGATCTGATTGTTAGGAAGGTTTCCTAAAGTCAAATATAAGACTGCATCTCTACAGCTTCTGTCCATTATTCCCAGCTCAGGCCTTTGCTTCCCACTTCCCTCAGGTCTAATTACTTTGCCATATATCAGATCTTCAAAAATTTGAAGGCTGTTTTCACATTTTCCTCCCAGTCTTCTCTTGTACAAGCTAAATACGTCAGTTTCTTTAACCAATTTATTTATAGCATATTTCTTGCATCATCTTGGTTGTTTCTACCTCCCTGTCCCACAATATTCCAGTTTATCTACCACATGTCATTCCTCATATGAGACACTCAGAAGTAAATATTCCACTTTAAGTGGAGTTTGACCAAGGTAGATGATAGCAGAACTATCATT
This sequence comes from Myrmecobius fasciatus, assembly GCA_023553655.1. Taxonomy (NCBI): domain Eukaryota; kingdom Metazoa; phylum Chordata; class Mammalia; order Dasyuromorphia; family Myrmecobiidae; genus Myrmecobius; species Myrmecobius fasciatus. The sequence goes on along the minus strand of JAJPUD010022287.1, from coordinate 21,076 downwards.
TCTCACATTTTGGATGCTATGTCTTTTTTTAATATTTTAATAGGATATTTTAATAGAATAGTATTGGCCCTTTTTTGATTTCCATGTTATCATCTCATAAGCTCAAAGAGACTAGATTTCATGAGATCCATTCACCACAAGTACAAAAAGTACATCTAAGATAATCAAAAGACAGAAAGAATGTTGTATTTCATCCTCATATCCAGAGTACCTTAGCAACAAATTAGAATATCTTCTCCAAAACAGACTGGGAAACTCCCTAGAATATCTGATCACTAAGTCAAAATTTCTAAAAGTTAAGGCTTTTTCTCATTTCCCATCCCATAAAGATATTAAAAACTATAGACTATATAGCAGATCCTTCAGTAAATGTCTCCTGGGTCCATGAAGTAATCTCTCACAATTGACTGAAGAGGATTCTGATTTGGTCAAAGACTACCTTTGCCTTTGACCAAATGTAGTCTCAATAAAGAAGAGAAGTCAGATGTCATTGAAGCTTTGTGTTATATATAATTAGTATTGGATAGGAGAGAGAGAGATATGATAAGTTCCAAATTTTCTTCCAAAGTCTTCCTCCATAACCACTTGAACAGTTTGACATATTCTCTTTAGAGTACAGAATTCTGAGCTTTGAAGGAGAAACTAGATATCTCAAGAAAAACAATAATGAAACTAAGCTTAAAAAAATTCATAATATCATGATTCTAGAATTTTCTGGGACCTCAGTGACCAATCAGTCCCCTATTTTATGTTTAAGGAAAGTGAGGAAAGTTAAATGATATATCCAATGTCACAAAAGCAGCAAGTAGCATGCAGATGAAGTATATATTTTAAATATATATATATGTATATATATCTGTATCTTAACTTGACTTTACTAAAAAAAGAAAAAGAAAAAACATGTTGGAGACTATAGAATTAGTCCTTCACATTTTTTAATTCACTGGTATCTTAAAGATTTCTTTGAGCCCAACACAGCCCTAGGGAATAAGTAGTATGGTACAAAAGGAGAATGCTATATCTAATCAGTGGCTCCTGTTTGAATCTGAGCTCTGCCACCACTACTGCCTGTCTGAAATCAGGCAAGCTTGGAACCTAGTTGGACCTCAGTTTCTTCAGTTATAAAATGGAAGAGTAAGGCATTGAAGGTTTCCCATATCTGAAGATCCCTAAATTGTTCTGATTTGAGCAACAGTGTTTCATTAGCAAAAGAAATAAATAGCTTTTTCAAAAAGAAAGATTTCTTTGGTAATGTGTAAATAATTCAAGTCCTTTTCTTTATCTGATTAAATGTACTTTATGAAACTTTTTGTGGACAATCTGTTAATAATTGTATAGCAAAAGGTAAGAATATGAGAATCTTGTCCTCAGTGGCTGGTTTTGCCCTTTTATCTCCAGCATTTATATGGCAGTGTCTGGTACATAGTAAAAGCTTAATAAACACTTGTTGACTGACTAAGGTATAGCTCCCCAAACAAAATGTGTTTTCAGTATCTTGAAGAACTTTCTCCTCACATGGAATGAGGGCCAGAAAAGGACACTTCTCTGGTATTGAGATCTTGAGAGGCCTCCTTTCATTGGGAAAAAAGTGGGCCCATTGACCACACAAACTTGATGCTTTTCCTTGTGCTGTCCAGGAGCTGCTGCCTCTCTACCAAGAACCACCTACAGACTGTAACTCTTGCCCTACCAGGCCTCTTTCTCTCCTACCCTCCCTTAGATAAAAAGCTAGGCTGCAAGGAAGAACTATCCCCATCCTACTTGGGGCAAATCCCTATTTGTACTTTACTCCATCCTCCATTAATGACTTTACTCCTTATACTCCAGAATTGTCCAGAAGTCAGAACATGTGAGTTCAGTTTTTCTTGATACCTATTATGATCTCATTTTTGAATTTGAGCAAGACCCTTATTTCTTATGACTCAGTTTCCTTCTTTGTCAGTGAAGAATGTTATTTCCCTTGTTCCTATCTCCCCAGGTTCTTAGAAAGTGCAGTGGGATGAATGAAGCCTTCAGAGTTTCTTAGAGCAATAGAATATAAAGATACAAGGAGTTCTTTTAACTTTTTATTTATGTCTCTTTGAGCTTGTGAGATGATGACATGGAAATCAAAAAAGGGCCAATACTATTCTATTAAAATATTATATTATATTAAATGAATGCTAATATCAGACAGATCTTTCAGTGATAATGAGGTTAAGTGGGTGTGTTTGTGGGATATAGAGGAGGAGCTGGAATATGAAGGAGGGGAAGCTCCAGCTAGTACATTGGGAGGTAGGGGATAGGGAAAAGGTTGTTGTTTAGTTGTGTCTGATTCTTCCTAACCCTGTGGACCATATTGTCCATAGGGTTTTCTTAGTAAAGGTATTGGAGTATTTTATCATTACCTTCTCCAGGGGATTAAAGCAAATAGAAATTAAGTAACTTGCCCAGAATCACACAGCTACTAAGTATCAGAAGCTGAATTTGAATTCAAGTCTTCCTGACTCCTAGCCCAGTGCTCCTTTCACTAGCTACATTGGGAAGGGGAAATGGAATCATTTTTTCCTGTAAGAGATGCTGTGTCACCCACCTAGGATGTGTTTATTCAAGCCAGACACCTCAAGCTGATGGAGAATGAGACTGCAAAATCACAACATATTAGAATAAACCTTAGAGATTGACAAGTCTAATGATCCTTTTATAGTTATCGAACCAGAGGCCCAAGAAATGTGCCTAAAGTCACATTTCTAAGTAGTAGTCTGGGCCAAAATTGGAACAAAGATCAGGGCAATCGCTTCCCATTAGACCATGCTGCCTCACTCCACGTGCCAGACCCCATGCTAAATACTAGGGCACAGTTGCAACAATCCTGGGCTACGGACGTTCATTATTTAAAAAAAAATAATGAAAAAGTTATTCAATGCTAACATTATGTTCAGTTCCAAGGATCCTTGGAGCTACAGTTTTCTTTGTTCTGCCAAAGGAAAAAGGAAATACATCAGGAAGCCATGCTAGTCCACAGGAAGTCTCACTTGGGCTGATAAAAGGAACTGATGTGAGGTGGGTTTGGATGCAGTTATAAGTCAATCAGCCTTGAAATAACAAGAAGTGTCATTCAGAAGAAACTGGAGCTTAAAAGTGGGTCTTTCATGAGGATTTCCTTTTAACCTTCTCCTGCCTTGCTCATCATTCTTCTTTCTTTGCTTTTCTCATCTGCAAATCTCTCTCTTACTCTCTTTCCTTCCCGCCCTCCCTCTGTCTCTGTCTCTCTCTGTGTCTCTTTATGTGTCAGGCTTGTGTCTCAGTCAAATAACAAGCAACAGCAATAAGCAACAATAGCAAATAAATGTTTGCTATTGGTTCAACACTGAAAATGAATAAAACAATCCTTCCCCACAAGGAACTTATGTTTATCTTATTTAAAAACATTGGGGAAGGGGAAAGTTTCAAGTGGAAGGTATAGAGGACCAGAGGAAAGAAAGTGTGAAACATCATATGCTCTTTTATACTACAGAAACTTCTGACACCTTCTGGACATTAGGAATGAGTCAGGGAAGTTTCCCATCTCTTCAGTGAGCCAAGGTAATGCAGGGGCTGCAGCTAAAATTTTCTCTTGCCCACTCTCCATTCCTGTCATGAAAGAGGCAACACTTCTTGGCAAAGAAAACCAAAACCCTGCTTGAGCAAAGAGATGTGAAGTCTTGAGCAACTCACTCAATTCATTGGACACCTCCTCAGGATCAAGCTGGTCTTACCTGAACAAGGTCACTACCACCCCCAAAAAAGACAAATCTAACTTATTTTTTTCTCCAGTATCTGAGTCTGAATCTGACTTGAAACATAAATTATTCAAACAATTGCATCAGTGCTCCAGTTGACTGTACCTCTTTGGTCATAACTCATGTAGTTTGTTGCTCTTGGGATCTGTGCCAGGTACAGAAGGACCCTTTCTGCCACCTTTAGAGCCCACTCAAAATGGTAGGTGATAAAGTTTCAGGTTGAATCAGGCTCTTTCAGGGTTTGAGGGTGTTTGCCCACAGTACAGCACTACTTCCTGTTTTAAGAAAAAAAATCCTCCCAGAAAACTCATAATGAGGCTCAAAATTCTTCTTGGACATCAAATAAGTCCTCAAAATATTGTCTTTTAAGAGCTAAGTGTAAATGAATCAGAACCAGACGAATTCAATTTCCCTTCAATTAAACAGGATTTTTTAAAAGTCAAGGAGAAAGGCGCTTGGGGCCAAATGTGTTTTGGGTTTTAATCGAGACCAAACTTTGGAAAATAACTTAAGACCCCAAAGCATAGCCAGGCCCTATTCTTAGTTTGCATTAATGCAGAAGGATTAGTACAGCTCCAGTGTCACTTAGCAATGAAAACAACCCAGGCCTGAGAAATGCTTATAATACCTTACTCTGGAGGGCCAGGTCCCTTGAACAGTCATCAACAGTCGTCTCATGAATACTCATGTTGGCTCTAAGATGTAGGGAGAAGATATTATATTGACCCAAATAAACTGTTAAAGGGACTAACTACAGAAAGCAAGGTTTCTGAAGTCCAATCCAGGATCATCTTAAAGGCATTTCCTTTATAAATGGGATCCAAAACTTGATGATACTCTCCCTTCCTGAAGCTAAGGCATGAATTGCTAGAGTTGAAGGAAGGAAAAGAAGATAGAAAAAAATCTCAATTATTAGGTTGCACTTGGCCAAAACTTTGATTTTATGGAAATAAACACCAAATGCTAAATGATCTGACCTAGACATGGCCTTTGGAGAGAACCCAAACTGTCCCTAAAGATTCACTTTGGGAATCTCTTTGAATTGGAGCCCCCAAACCTAACATAAACCATCATCTTTTCTAGAGGACATTAGGAATATGGATAGACACCATTAATGGTTCTACTTTCTTCCTAGAAGGAAGGGTGGTCTCATGGGAAAAAAAATAAACATAAGATTAGAAGTCTGCACATTTAGATTCAAGTCTCAATCATCACAATCTGCTGCTTTCTTTGGAGAAGAGGAGGAATCATTATACCTCAGTCCACAGTTTCCTCATCTGGTAAATGAGAGATTAGGCTTGAAGATTCCCTTTAGCTCTAAACATCTATGACTCTATTTGTTCCATATGATTTAATTATAGCAATCCCTCTTGTGACAAAGAAGAGAAGAGAGATGAATTTTCAGGCAGAAACATGGGGTAGGGAGGAGTGCCTGGACCTATGATCTCATTGAGACAAAGAACTCCTAGATGAGAATTGACTTTTCTCAATGTAGACTGGCACATTCAAATATAAGAGTGTGACCAAAAGCCCTGACAAGTTAAGTGACTTACCTAGGGCCACACAGCCAATTTGTATAAGTGACAGGATCTGAATTCAGATCTTCCTGGATCTAAGACTAGCTTCCTATCTGCTGTATGATATTTTCTTGGGCCAGACATAGTCCTTTGGAATGAATATAAATCTGTCAAATACATATTTTGATAAAAAGAAGATGAATAGTGGCTAGATAGATGCAACAGATATAATTTAAAGACTACTCATAAATGTGTATATAATTCTTTATACATAGTCATTTTGATTTGATATGTATGTTACATGAAAGAGAATATACAAAAGTGGGCATTGCATACTCAGATTCCTATATACATACAGCATGCATATGCATACAAGTTCAGACTCCATAACTGTGTTCCTGGAATGTTCTCTGTCTAACTCAAACCCACAAATGTCTGGAAATTCTAGGTTAAGGCTCCCGTGACACCTTTAATTCTGGCCCCATGCATGTATGAGCTGGGATGGGACACAAGGCCTTTCATTACATTGGACACGTAACACTGGTAAATGGGACTGTAGACTGCAAAAGCATTCATTTCCCTAATATTAATTTACTTTGAGAGGGCCAGGGAGCTATTTCATACTCCAGCATTCTGATGTACGGATATTGGGGACCTTTCACCACACCTTCTCCTTTTGAAAAAGGGGAATATTTGGAGTGCTTCAGAATTTTGTTTTTAAGCAATATAGAAGAGGCCCCAAACTTTAGGAGAATGCATCTATAGACAATCTCTGAGACTACTCTCACATCAGATAGAGACAACATGAAGTACATAGTGAAAAAAAAAAAAAAGATTTGGAATCTGAGGACCTGTTTTTGATTTCCAGATTATATCACCCACTACCTGCATGGCCCAGAGCACTTTTTGTGCTTCAATGACTGTATCTGTAAAGTTGAAGGATGACACTAAAAAACTATTCTGTAGACCTTTTCCAGGTCTATATCTGTGATCTTACAATTTTTTACAGATTTGTCAGCAGAATTTAGCTGAAGCATTAGACACAAGTGGGGATTTTAAAGATGCTGGATAATTCAAAATATTATTAGAAATCTGATTTGGATCTCAGGGAAAATTAAAAAAAAACCTCAATTCCTAGGAACTGATTCATCCTCTGTTGACATTAAACATGTATAAAATATCTATACATAAAATAAGTCACCAAATTATAAAAGAAACTCTCCATGAAACCACTAGAATCCTGAGGAGACATGATATATGTCTATATTTTGAAGTGCAAAGTATGGGATAATATGAAATAGGGTTTCCCCCATCCTTCTGTATTTCAAAAGCAGATGCTGTTTAATAGACAGATGTTCCTAAAGGCAGGAGATAGCAGCATGATCTGGTGGTTGGCCATCACTGACTCAGAATTTTCTGATCCTAATTCTGACTCTGCTACCAACTTGTTGGTGGCCTCAGATAAGTCAGGGACCTACTCTCTATTTCAGTTTCCTCAGGGACTGAGTTGAGAATAGTAAGAACCCAGGGTTTGGTAATGCTAATGGAACTGAGGTTACAAGTCTAATCCTTATGCCGACCAATTAACTTTCCCCAGAGATAGAGTATCCTTAATAGCTGGTTGCTTTTGCCTCAGAGAGGAAGGGATGAGAGTGTTTCAATGGATAAACCAAAAGTAGTGTTACACACCCACTGGGAAAACTTCTAAGTACATATGTGACTGAAGTTGGAGTCTGGGGACTTAATAATAAAACATAATAATAGCACACAAAAAAATTTTAAATAAAGAATGATCTCATTGATGTGTTTCCCTGATGAGTCAATTAATTATAAAGCAGAGAAAAATAATATGTAGCAACAGAAAATGAAACTAGTCGCACTCTTCTATAGAAGGACTGACACCTGGCAAAGTTTTAAGAGAACTAAAATGAATTTTGTGGATGCTTGACTTATGTGTCTATACAAATGCTGGGCTCCATTAATAAGTTTGTCACAAAACAACAGGCCAAAGAAGGGCTTAAAAAGACAGTTTCACTAAATACAAGCCAAGAAAAGCTATGTTACTGAAAAACAAAACAAAAACTTTCCCCCTCATAACTCCTCAGTGCTAACTTTACACACTGCTAAAAAGAAAGGGAATGATGGGTTTTCCCTTATAAACCCTGTCAGGGCCATAACCACAGAGGGGCATTTGGGGATGCTGGAACCCTAGTTGGAGGTTCCCTCCCCACACCTGTGACTGTTACATTTTCTTTTACCCCATAATGATTTCTAGGATTTCTATTAGAATCTAATTCCATCCTAAGAGCATAATCCCAGGCAGTGATAATGAAGCTATATCCTTCATCCTACTCAGACAGAGCAGGACATCCCTAGAGAGGCCTTGATGTCTAAAAGGAGAAGAGATGGCTTATAAGGGATAATGATGATTCAAACCTCTAGGAACCTTCCCTGGTCTTCTAGTATCATGGATATTTCATCAATATGCTTTAAGTAATCTGCACAATTTTGGTCTTGGACTCATGGCTTATTTATGGTTAATAGACTTCCTTGGACTCAAATGAATCCCTGAGGCAAAATCATTTGATTATCCACAAAGGAATCAGAAGCTTTGTGTTTCAGTGTCATTAGAACTCAAAATTATTTAGTCTATCCAGGTTAGGAGAAGAATGCAGAAACTATAGGCAAGAACTTCTGAATGTATTAGATTTTATTAGAACAATGTATGGCAAGTCATTCATGGTTTTTATGGAATGGTCAAATGGTTCCTTCAGTCTGTCTACTCATGTGTAGTCTATAGACAGACCTGTTGATTTTTCAATTGAATTTGTCTATTTTTTATGTGCCCAATTTGTAAGTTGACCTTGTTCATAGGAAAGCAAACTTCTTACAAGCTAAGGCTTAAAAAATCATGATAGACACAGAATTCAATAAAATCAGAGTGTGCAATCTGAATTTTTAAAGGCAGATAGAAAATTTTTCTAGATATGAAGATTTAACTTTTTCTTCTAACATAGAAGTATTTGGTTTTCTTTTCAAGGAAGATTTTTGTGTTACAAAGGTGCTTGGACTCATACCTGGATATATCTCTGAATATATCCTCACAGAATATACCCCCTTAAAATCATCCAATTATTAATACTTGGATGAAGGTGAAGTCAATTTGCTGTTATGATAATAGCAACAAGGAGCAGTGTGATCTGGGTAATTCATAATGTTTCTGGATTCCAATTTCTTTATACATATTGAAATCAAAGGTTTTTTTTAAATCTACCATTATTTCTTTCAGCTCTGAAATTCTGTAATCGATTATTTTTTTAAAATTTATATTGTCTTTTTTGGGGGTAAAATTTCTCTAGACCTGGATTGATAAGGGTTTGAGGGTACTCTAAGCTAGTTCTAATATATAGGAACAAGCTGCCAAGAGATCTATTTCATTTCCATTTGCATGTCCAGATTAAAGTAAACTTGAAAAATTGACTTTTGGTGCTTCTTCATGGCTTTACCCTCTATTTCTCCTTGAAATAGCAACTTACATCAATATTTTCAAAATATTGCAATGAGTCTCAGAGCTATTTGGAGCAGGAAGTCAGATCAACCTAGAATTCTTTCTGGTACCTTTCAATTTTGCACAGAACTCACATGTCCCAACATTTTTAAAGACTCTAACTAATTACCATTCTAAGATATTCAGTCATTCAATGAATATTTATTAAGCACCCACTGTGTGCCCAGAACTCTGCTAGGTACTGAAGGATATACAAAATCTTAATGTGCCTGCTATCCACATGAAAATTTTGGCCCTGTAAAGGAGGATATCATACAAACATAGATAATGATAATAGACACCGCATTTCTTCTTCAGAGACTGAAAGCATGGAATTGTGACAATTAGGTTCTGGTAGAGTCATTACCTATTACTGCTACAGACCATAAGTTAAATTATATTATTAAGCAACACTCAATTCCGCCTCTTCACTGTGATATTATCAGTGGTGAAAGGCATGTGATGTTGATTACTGCTGCAAGAAATGACCTGGTTTTAAAAAACCACACTCAGTTCCAGGCATTCTTCAATTGCACCTCACTACCTTATCTACGAAAGCCTGCTCCAATGCAGGAATAGTGAAAGTTAAAGGTGAGGAAGCAGTTGGAGAGGACAGAAGCTTGCTACTGAGATCTATAGAGAAGATGAAAAGAATGTGCTTTAAAAACTTATCAAATGGCTCTCAAAATTTATGGAGGATAATTTGTTGGCCTTGAAGCAGAGTTAAAAACTGGAAACCAGGAGATGATGGAAGAAAGGAAGGGAAGAGGGGAAATGTGTTTTCTGAAGAAATTTGAAAAGTAATGGAGAGTCGATGAAGCACATAGCCACAGGAAGGTAGGTTACAGATGAGAGGAGCTACAGGGAAAGAGGCTCTTGAATGGATGGGAAACTGGTGCAGGGTCAGTGAAGGGAACAGTAAAGTAAGTAATCAATTGGAAGAGAGTCCTTACATCTTTCTTGCCAGTTGGATGCTATCTTACCCCTGTAAGTGTGAAAACAATTTCCTTTTAAACTCTGTACTATTAAAAATCAAAGAAACAAAGAAGGTGTAGAGCTTGTTGTCAAGTCTAACCATAGGCTTTATAAGTGAAGGAACATTAAAAATTATCTAATTCAACATTCTTATATTACAGATGAAGAAACTGAAGCCTCCAAAGAAGAAACATTTTAAGATCAAACAAGCAATAAATAGATTTAGAGTTTCAACTCAGGTTCTTTTCGTCCCTTTTGCTTAGCATGGGAAATTTTAAAATTCTAGGATTCGGTTTAGTTTGTGAATGATTCATGTATTCAGCTTTCTATCACTTTATGCTTCAGTTAACTTCAGGATAGCTGTCAAAGACATTTAGAGAACAAAGTTTTTCCCATTTTACAGATAAGGAAACTAAGGCTGGAGAGATTATGTAGTCTGAGAAGCAGAAGCTTCCATTTTGTGGCAGAGCCAGCTATTCTGTAGGCCAAAATTCTTTCCTCTACACTATATATTCCTAATCTCAGACATTATGTGTAAATTGGTCTAGGTTTTTTCCATCCAAAGGTTGAACATAAATAGGAAATTCAAATGCAATGTCTCTATTGATGTTTACAGATGATTTGAAGATTTGAATTTGTGCCAGACTTGATGAGGGTGGCCCAAAACACTGGCCTGCAGATTTGAGGTTAGGTGACTAAAATGTATTACCTTAAGATTACACCATTCCTTGCGTGTCTTTGTTTAGCCATGTATACAGGAGTTTGAATAGAACACACATATTTGTCCTGTCCAGCCCCAACACAACTTGGGAAAGAGGAATACAGAAAAATTTCCTAACTTCTTAAAAGGAATGCATTCTAATTTTCCTCTTTGGGACAGGGAGTCTAGTTACTAGTTACTAGTGAAAGGTTGCTTTGCTAACTGCCCATTCCAGTCACTGTGTGTATGTCTAAAGAGTCTGGCACATTTGGGTACAAAGACCACAGCTTCCTCCCTTTGCTAAGGGCTTGTGCCTGGAGGTCTGAGTCGTTCAGAAATATTGCTTCACTTCTCTTTAGGGGGTAAGAACCAAGACCCTGAGCCCTGTTCCCGCCCTTCCGGCTTTAAGGGGTGGCTTTCTTGGATGGGTATAAGTAGCAAACATCTACTTTAACAGAGAGTGGTTGCATTTGAAATCTAGTTTATTAGATATGAAGAACTTTTTTTTCTAAGTCAGGAAGATTTTAACGA
>JAJPUD010022287.1:0-10035 GCA_023553655.1 Myrmecobius fasciatus | reverse complement strand
TCTTTTCCCCAGATCAGCAAATTTCAGCTTTCAGAAGCAGAAGGCAAAGGGAAAAAAAAAATTCATCAGACCCCACCCAGGCGATATGCATCTTTTGAAATTGTTCAAACCCACTATCTCCAACCTTGTCTTTAAAAGCACCAAACCAAGTAGGGTGTTTCTCTCCTTTAGGTCTTGGGGATTAAGGAGAAGCCTGGCCCCCAGTTCACCAGCTAATTGCTTTTCCAGATAAACTTTCTTTACTTAGAGCTGGACTGCCCCGAGTCATTATAGCTCAGTCTTGATCTGGTTTATCTTCTGTTCTGCTACACATGAAAATCGGTACCTTTACTAGAGATCTAGAAATTTTTTTGGGGGGGAGGGAACATGAGGGGGTCTGGGTATGTGTGCCTCCCTCATTATGTTTCTCCTGGAATTCCAGGGGGAAAGGAGAATGGAATAAAAAACAGTTTGAGTATCAATACACTCAAACACTCATCGACCTCTCTGCTTGCCATTGTGCTGAACAGAGGTGACACTTTGGGAGAGGTCAGCAACTCTCACTAGAGTCCCTCTGGCAGCTGGGCCCTGCTCCCAGCTGAGCTCTAAGCCGACCGCCGGCCTCCCGCCTCCTGAACAGTTAGTTACTCTCACTAAACCGTCTTGGGCCTTCCTTCAGAGAACAACGCCTGTAGCCCACTCTCCTCTCTGCTTCCCGCTTTCCGTCTTGTCCTCCTCCTTGTCCCACACCCCCACCCCATCAGGGAATAAAAAAGTAAGAAGGCACACGTATGGGGAGATCGGTGGGTAGAGGCGCAAAGAGTTGGAAAAAAAGGCAGAAGACAGCTAGTCTCAGGTAAAGCCCGGCAGCTTCAGGGCTTTCAGAAGACCCAGAGTCAGTATAAGTAACATAGAAGGAACGGAAACCAGCCCAGTGCTGACATGTAAACAGGGGCTAACATCTGGAACAGCCTCACTGCAGACAGACAAACAGACACACACCCCTGGCCGGCTGAAACCAATCCACTTGCTTGCCCTGGGGCCCACTAGACAACCTAGCTGCCTTTGCTTCTCTCTCTGCTTCTCGGATCCCAGGAGGTTGGAGGGGAATGCCCCTGGGCGGGGGCTCCAAGGAAGATGGGATCAGGGGTGGGGGGTAGCTCTTTGTAGCCGAGCTTCCTCCCCAGCTACCTGACTGTAAATCTCCAGGATCGTCCCCCACTCCACCCCGTTATCATCATCCCCAGTCGGCGATAAGTGAGAGGGCAAGACGCTTGGTTCGGGGACAGAAAGAAGTCTGGTTGTGGGACAGAATGATCTCGGCTCCGATTTGGGGGTTGTGTAGGGGTTACCCCCAACCACAGGGAGCGTAGGGAGCTGGTGAGGTACCCCTGTTCCCTCCGCCAGCATCTACTCCCTGTACAAAACTTTCGAACCAGAACGGAAAGACAAGAAACGTGAAGGGAAAAAAGCAGGAGAATAGAGAAGAAAAGCAGCCACGTCTTTCGGACCCCGGCATCTTCACCCCCAGACTGACTGCCCCTTTTCGGTTCCCCCAATATAGCTCCTTGCCTCTCATCAGCCCCGATCCCCACTTCAAGACTCTTACCTTAATAGTCCCGTCCATTTGGCGAAGTCTACAGCCGAGCCCCCCAATATTCCACACATTGACCCGGTTAGAGCCTAACCCCACAGCCCCTTCGGATTGTCTCCGCTCCCGCACCTCTCCAGCTCCTGGCCCCCTGTCCGCGTCCCCCCAGTGAGCTCCTTGCCCTCTTCCCCGCTTTGCACGTTTGTTGTTGTAGCGGGGCGAAAAAGAGACAGTTAACCGGATGAAACTTTTTTTCAGCTAATTTTGGGAAGTGACTTCACTTTGCGAATCGGAGAGGAAGTCCTATCTCTCTCTCTCTCTCTCTCTCTCTCTCTCTCTCTCTCTCTCTCTCTCCTTTCCCCCTCCCCCTCTCCCTCCCTCTCCCTCCTCTCCGTCGGTCCTGCTTTTTGCATCACACACACTATATAAATATACACGTAGATATTGTAGATACATTCATACGCGGCACACACAGGATACTAGCTTCAGGGAGATAAGAACTACGCTAGAACAATAATGCTACCCACCCTCAGCTCCTGGTTCAGCCTGATTCCTGCAGTCCCAGTCTTCGACCCCCCAAGAGTCATCTACCCAGTGGTTCTTCCCAAAAAAGTCAAGTGTGAAACGTTTTTGCCTCTCACTTCCCCCCCCCCCCGCTCCTTTTTTTTTCTCCCTGGGGCTGTTGGCTGAACGCGGCCCGCCTGACTCACTCACTTTCCGTCTCTTCCCACAGATATTTTCATTAATGTTTTTTCCAGCCGGAGTAAAAACTTTAGAGGGGGAAAAAAACCCGGGAAAGTTCTCTGGAGTTTGTATGACCTGAGGAATACCGGGAACGATGTAGATAGCACAGAATCGTAATAATAATAATCGTTTAAAGTCTCACCCACAGTGATGATTTCCAAGCGTTCCCTACGTTCACAATTTTTCACAGTACCAGACAAATATTCCTCCAGGAGGAGCTCAACCCACCGAGGGGTTATTTGAATACCTTCACAAGCAGGACCCACCCCACCCCCTCTGACTCTCCTTCTTCTCCAAACTGAGCTTGGAGCACTCTTGTTCTTGCTTGAAAGGACAGTCTCTCAATGTCCCTCCCTTTTGCTTCAAACCTCTAGGAGCTCTCTCCGTAGCTGCCCTCCTGCTGTGGGGACTAGCAGGAAAGGGGTACTAATAGGTCCTTCAAGCATGGGGATCTTCTTGGAGGGGGGAGGTAATGCTGGGGTAACTACCACCCAATCCCAATACACTTACTCCAAAAGCCATTTATTCTTGACATCAGGCTGCAAAGCCAACCCATGCTTTCCAACCCCTCCCGAGGGTTGCCGAGACATCCGTGTCTTTGGGAGAAACTAACTCGTCCCAAAACAACCCTCCTGTCTCTTGCAAATGGACTGAATGGATTGGACCGCAGACGAGCCCGTTCCGCCAGCCACGGTCGCAGAGAACTGCAAAGAAAACAGACTTTTCTCTTCCGAGAACTTCCACCCACTAGCCCGGTCGAGTGATACCCCTCCCCTCTCCCCAGCCCAAGCTCAGACAGCTGGGACCCCAGCAGTCTCGAGCCCCAGAGGTTCCACCCACCCACCCACCCACCCCTAGATTGGTGCCCAGAATCCTGGGGCTGTGGAGAAACGGGATAGAAGCGCAGAAGGAGGAAAAGAGAGCTGGCGGGAGGACTCAGCAAGGGTTCGCTTTCTCCCGGGTGCTCCAGAAACAGGTTACCTTGTCCAGCGCTCTCCTGACCACACTTTGGACTTTCTCACTTTTATTTAAGAGTCCGACAGGGGGGAAAATCCGAATGGGATCCAAATGAATTGGGAAGAAAAGAAAACCAAAAGGTCTCCGTGGCAGCCGTAGAAGTGACTTATTAATTCTTTATTTCTTCAAGAGCAATTGAGCCGGAGAGCTCGCTCCTTCTCCTTCCCTTCCCCCCTCCCCCTTCGCCCTTCTTGAAATTAGCCTCATCAATTCAGCTCCAATTTTCGGTTCGGATACAGACACGGGACTGAACGTGACCAGACCTGGAGCCGCGGGTGCAGCTTGCCAGCTATTGAGACTCAGCCGAGGTGGGGGTGGGAACATAGGGGGGGCTAACAGAAGGGGGGAACTGCGGCTGGCTCCCCCTCCCCTCCTCCTGTCTGCTTCTCAATCCTGGGGTCTGCTCCGGGGATCCCCCGAGACTACCACATCTGGTTACTGCTAGCGGGGTCAGGTCCCCCCCTTTGCCTGGGGCCACAAGGACTGGAGTTCAATTAAAAGAAATCAGACTTAACCCTTTCCTCTCCAACGGTCCTCTCCCTCTTTGCCCCACTCAGGCTCCCTCTCTTTCTTCTCTGCTTTTCCACATGCTTTCCAGAAAAGAAAGAGGTTAAAGGGAAAGTAAGAATGAATTACATCCTTTCAAACCTCAAATTGTTTCCTTTTTAGCCCATACTCCGCCGACCTTCAAACAATAACAAGACTTTCGGAAGGAAAATAAAAATCCCATTTCCAAGTGGGACTCAAAGAGACTCACCTACCCCCCAAATCCAAATTTTCCCATTTCCAATAAGAAACGGAGACAGGGATCACCTTTCTTAGAACGTGTGGTATAGTTGTTCTAGCTGTAAAGAACAACTTCACGGTGGTTTGGAGGCTCTCGAATCCCGCACCTCACCATAGTACTCCTCCTGCTTTAAAATGTACACTCCTCCCCCCGCCACCATCCCCGCACGAGATTATGGATGCTTCTTCCTCAATTTGGTAAATGCGAGCAAAAATACTGAATCTCTATTCCAATAATCATTTCAATCACGTACAACACCCTCTTCCAGGTTCTCCCAAAGCATTTTAGAGAGACCTGCGTTTTCCATTGAAGATGCTAACTATTAAAACAGATAACCCGAAAGATCTTTCTGTCTTCCCACTCTTTCACTGGAACGTCGAATTCAGAACAACTGTGTGATCATGCCTTTTAGACAAACTTTAAGCAATTTTAAAAGTGGGGGTGGGGTGGGGAGAGACCATGTAACACGTAAACGGTACTGGTTTCTGAATAGCCAATTTAACTCGCGCTCTGCGTCTTTGCCAGGTCTCCCAAGTTATCAGACCCCAAGAGTTTCTCAAGAATCCCCAAAAGAAGAAAAGTTATTCTGAACGACTTTGCGGAGAAATAATTTCTACTAGGTCTACGAAACCTACAAGCTGGTGTACAATTCGGTTCCACTTTATGTAACTCAGCATTCAACGTTGATTCCCCCCCCCAAAAAAAAAAAAAACCGAAAGAAACAAACCAAACACAACAGTAAACAACTCTGCCCTGTTTAATGTGGTTACCACCAGACATCTGGAAAGATGGTTTGATCCTGGCAGCTCAGATTGTTTTCACGAGCAGCCAAACAGAATATTTCGAATGTTTGCATTGAGACAAATTGATAGAGAGCCTGCGGTCAGGCGGGCTACAGTGGAAGACTGCCCTGGGAGTTAAAGGAAAAAAAAAAAAATAAGCCCTTTCCCCCGAAGGAGTTCTGTCTTTCTCTCCCTGTCGTCCTTTCTCTCTCTCTCTCTCTCTCTCTCTCTCTCTCTCTCTCTCTCTCTCTCTCCCCCTCTCTCTCTCCTCTCCATATTTGTCTCCCCATCTATGTTTTGATTCCCTAATTTCATACAAATTCCCACAGGATACACTTTGTCTAAAGGATGTTCACATCTTCCAGAACCACCAGCACCATCAAATCAAGGAAAGGTGCCCTAAATTTTAATGAGTCTGATTTACTAGACCCAGGGAGAACTTTTAATAAAAAGGGCCAAGTGCAACTTTGTTTTCTAAGTGTAAAGAAAAAAAAGAGTTAAATGAAAGTTTCTTATACTGATATGTTGTAAGTGGTTGAACTGGTAATCATCTAAGTGAATACCTGTGGGATTGAATAATAGAGACTATTTGTGCTTTTTCTTGCATCTATTTGCACATGGAGAATACTCTCTGGATGTCTGAGGGAGAGAAAGGGGCTTGTCATAGTAGGTAGCTAGTGATGCTGCTGCTGTTCTGTCCTGGCTTCCAAACAGTCCTTAAGATTAGGAAGCCCTTCTTGGCTCAGTTTGGGAGGAGAACCACTAAATGTAGCTTAATGTCTGTTGGCTCTGGATGTCAGTCAATCCCCTCCCCCCTCTCCCTTACATACAACTCTTTGACCGGGTTAAGAGCTTTCCAGACTCTTTGTCCCTGGCCTCAGTTAGCACCAGCCAGTTTGGTACCCATCATCCTGTGGGAAGGGAGGAGCGACCACTCTCAGAGCTGCTGCATCTTTGAGGCTGATCCTGTAGACTAGGGTGGATCCCTCACTTGAAATCCCGAAAGATGCCAGGGCGGGCTGGGTGTCTTTCTTGGCTGTTGTCTCCTCCTCCTCCCTACTCCACCACGACTCAACTTGGAGGCAAACTGGCAAAAGGGGAGGGAGGCTGGGGAGTAGGGAAGAGAGGGGGGTGGGAGAAAGAACGCCAAAAACCCAGACTGCAGAACTGCAGCTTCAAGTGTCTGGCCCCTCGCTCGAGGCCATAATTAATTTGAGATTTATTTTTATTGGAGAACTCGAGTCTCGTCTGACCTTAGCCAAACAAGGCTGCTTCGAGCCGCCCCTGGATGCGCTTGAATGCTGGGGAATATTTCTGTTAGACGGCTCTCCAGGCGCGCCTGCTTTGAATTTGTTCCTCAGACTTCATCTACTTGGAGATTTGAAGAAAGATTTAAAGCCTTCTACCCACCCCCACCCACTAACTCTGTTCTTTTTTCCTTAACACCAAGCTGGTTAAAAACACTACGTGGGAGGTGAGGAGGGGTGCATAGAGAGCAGGTCAGAGAAGAATTGCACAATGGTTTGGGGGATATTATTTGGGGAGGGGGCAAAACAACTGAGAACCAACTGTCTGCTATCTCCCCAAATCCAGTCAGTGCACTACTCTGCTTCACAGGTCTGGAAGGATCCTTGAATTCCACTAGGAAAATCCCAAGGGAGAGGGCACCCAACCCTAATTGTTAAAGATGATAGACTAACAGCCAACAAATTGTGAACTGAATCCTCTTCCACCCCAAACCCTGTCTCACACACCGGTTTCCTAGGATGTTTTCCTAGAAGGACAACACCAAATTGTGGAGTGAGTCACTCTGAAGAGTAAGGAGAAAAGATTTCAGTGTCCTCAGGTAAGGGACAAGAGAGAGACAAGGGACTGGGGACTTAGGAGTCAACCTATTATGGGGAAAGAGATAAAAGTGTGAAGGGGAAAGAGTCAGGTATGGGGAAGAGGGTGATTAGAGAAGAATAGTTTTTATCCTCTCTTCTTTGCCCTCATCTCTTTCAAGCTATATATTCACCTTTTTTTCTGGTCTCTGTCATGCACTGGCCTGCCATTTGTCAACATGCAGTTTTCCTTTTCTTCCTTTTACTTCCAATTTGTCCTTATTTCATTTCCCTAGCTATTCTCCACCCCATCTTTTCTGCATCAAAGTTTGGAGTGAAGGGATGGACATCTCTCCTTCACCAGGGGGCATGTGACTGGGGAAGGAAACTCAGGCAGCCCACTGGCTCCACTCAGTCCCTGGGATTCAAGGGTTGTGCAGGCTGTGAAGTGGGGTTGGAGAGAATGTCTGGTTCTGTCACCTTTTTGGCTCCAGCTCTGCTCTTTCCACTCTTACATCCCCATCATCGAAAGCCTCACTAATGTTTGTCAACAGCCTGCAGGGCTAAGATTTGACAGGAGAATTTCAGAGGCTTGGCAACCTAGAGACCGTGCCCCGGCTGGCAAACGGTTAGAGGAGGGAGCAAGAGGAACAAACCCAAGATTGTAGCCTGCACACGCAGACCCTTTGCCTCTATCAATGCTCCTCTTTGTCCAGCAATACAAACGTTATGGCTGGAGAAAAATCCATTTCCCCCTTAAATGGGGATATCTGCACTTAATTCTCCTCCAGGAGTTGTACCTCTCCTGTCCTGGACATTGCCTTCTCCTGGCTTGCTTCCCTTCTGGCCTACCTAATCTAAGAAGATTTCTTGGGCTAGGCTTAATACTCTGAAATGTCCCTTTTTTGAGGGGTGGGGGTGGAAGAAGACTTGTCTATGGTAGGTATTGCAGTTCTGGGGAGCAGGAAGTGGGGAATAGGCCCCTTATCCCACATTTCTATGGTTCAGAGTAGCTTCAATATGCTAACTTAATTAACCTATGATGTTTTGATTTTCTTGGAAATAAAAATTTCCCGAACGTCGGGAATGCCCACACTTTCACAACATCAGATATGCCCTCCAATTTCCTGGCAAAAAATCCACATAGCCCCTATTTAAATTAAAGCCTAGATCCTAAGGTACATCCTGGGATGTGTGAACTAATCTAAGTAATTCTCACATGCAAATTAATGGCGACTGGTTGGGCGCACTAAGATTCTCCTTGAGGTGTAAGCACCTTCACAAAGAGACTCACTTACGTTGCAAACACATGAATTTTCTACCTCAGTGCGCTTTGTATTCGTACACACACACACACACACACACACACACACACACACACACGTGCGCGCGCGCCAACTCTTGCGTGTTTTCTGTATTTGCATGCCCAATTGATTTCCACGAATCTGTTCGTACTTTGCGAGAAGAGCGTTTGACTTGGGTAACTGGTGAAAGAGGTTGGTTTGAGGTGATTGGCAACGTTTGAAACATGAAGTAGAGGAGACAGTTTTGAACTCAAGGTCGCCTTTCGGAAGGAGGGAGACTCACTGCTCCAGGGGCGGCATTTACGACCCTCCCCTCCTCTCACTTTCGTCCCCTTCCTTCCTTCCCCATCTCCTCTTCTCTTACCCCAACCCCCCCCCAAATCGTCGGCCAAGTCTTCCCCGCCTCGCCCCGCCCCACTCCGGGCGGTGGCACACTGTAGACTTTCCTTAAACGTGTAACCCAGATGTCCCCGCCTTGGTTTGTTTACATTCTTGGAAGCTGTTGTGGGGGAAAACACCCACACCCATACCCACCGCCCTTTTGCATGAAGTCAAATATAGCGGCAATACTTTTTTGGGAGGAGGTGAAGGAAGGTGGAGTGGAAGAGAAAGGTGGGAAGTGAACCAGACACATAGACCTACGAAAAACGACATCCCGAGACTGTAAAAGCTGTCACTCATAGGAATCACCAAATGCAGACAGGTACGGATGAAGATCCGCAGAGGTAGTTCCCTGCTCCCAGTAATCTCACCAAATTTAGAAGATTGAAAGCTCTCAGAGTCTCCTCTCCTCAACCCCAAACCTATCCCAGCCTTCCCTGGGCGGCTCAGTCTCCATTTCAGTGTCCCACCTCGTTTGGGAGAGATCTCCTAGATACAAGACGAAACTTTGCGTCTAAACATCGGATTCCCTCCCCGATTCCCCAGTACTGTTTCTCTCTCTCTCTCTCTCTCTCTCTCTCTCTCTCTCTCTCTCTCTCTCTCTCTCTCTCTCTCTCTCTCTCTCTCACACACACACACACACACACACACACACACACACACACAGAGCTCTGCTTGCAGCAGGCCCCTAAAAGAGGTTTATTGAATTGACATTGGAGGGGGTGCATCTTTGCTTTTCTGCCTATCACTTCCAGTCCTCAGATCCTTCTGAAAGCACAGGCCAAAGGGCTCTGCCCTTCTCCCTCCTCTCATCCACCCAGGCAAAGGGATTGGGCTGTGGGGAGGGGAGGTAGGAAGTGGGGAAGGCTGAACACTGAATGAGGATCACAGGAGGGGGGTTGGGCTTATTACCTGTTTAAAGATGATGTCATGTCTTACCTTGACGTAAGACGATGTGTCTGGGACTGTTTGAAACATTTTTGTGGGCAATGATAGACTGATAAGGGTTGAGAATTCACCTGTAAGGAGAAGACTTTTGTCAGTCAACTTCTAGTGGAAGAGAGGCTGGCAGAGTGAAAGCTAGAGGCTAGAGGTGAAGGGCTATAAAGAAACACAGAGAAAAGGAGGAAAAAGCTAGACTTTCTATCCTTCTGTGGAAGACTGCAGATTATTGAACTCTGGATTCCTTTGATCCAAAGTAATTTTTTTTCCCTTTTCCCACTGTCCCCTTTCCATCTCATTTCTGGTCAGATATAAACTATCCATCTCTTATGCTCCCTCAATACACACACATATTTCCTTCATGGCCCAATTAGTTGCTCAGATGGGGCCCCCCTTCATTTTTCCCCTATGTCAAGAAAAAGGAGGGAAATAGAAAAATTAAGGAAGGAGAAAGGAGTAAAAGGCAAAAAGAGATCCTAATGGAAATAGAAGGTAAAGGAGAAAATAATTTGGAGCAAATATCCCAAGGTGAAGCAAGAGACTGATATTTTTTCAGAACTGGCTTCTTGGTTTTGTTCTTTCCAGTCTTGATTTTCTTCTTCCAAGGCTTAGATCACTAAGTCCCACACATCTCCTTTGAAGGATTTTAAGTAGTCTCTTGACTACTCTACTAGGTATTGGGACT
>JAJPUD010022286.1:0-21682 GCA_023553655.1 Myrmecobius fasciatus | reverse complement strand
CTGCATGGTATGAAACCCCAGCATCTGCCCTAATTCTTCCCCATTCTATGGAAACCCTTCTTCTCTACTCAAGGAAGTGGAATGATTGGGGTGGGGGGGTATCTAAAATGTTGTTCAGGAATTTCTGAAACCGCAGGATGATGCTACAAGGAGACCTGAGGTTAAATGAGTCATGAGCTATGCTGGAGGGGAAAGGGGAGGAGGCTGTTCAGAAGGAGAATACCACTGGTCAAAGGGAGATTGTTCATGAGTTTCAGACATGAGTAATAAGGGGAGTGATGTACTTGTGCAACCTATACAAGAGCTTTTGACATATGACGGTCTGTTCCTTCTCCCCTTATTCACTCAACCCCTGCAGGCCTGTCTTTTTATCTTCCACAGGCTGTCTTGGGCTTGGCATTTACCCAGGCAATAGCACTCAATAGAGAAGGCATCAAATGGGAGATGAAACTGCCCCCTTTCTTCCATTTGCAGGAACATGAAGGTCCCCAAAGATATTCTGTGCTGGTCAAGGCTGGAATTGTTGAGGGGAAGGACTGAATGATTACAAATACTTCAATCTGTTCTCAAAGCAGCTGTACATTTGGGAGGTCAAAGTCAGTCAGCTTTAGCAATTCCTTGCTCAAGGACAAATCCCTTAATACTCTCTTCTTCCTTCAGTACAACAGTCTCATTTGGCTTGGCTCCAAAGTCAATTTTGCTCACTGAGCAGGGTGCCTTGGTTAAGCTGAATTAAGTTTTTCTGAGTTGGGAAGAAGCAGAGGGGATGTGGGAACGAGAAAGATGTTGTCTCAGGCAATTAAACTGACTAGACAAAAAAAAATTAAAAGACTTTTATAACTCTAAAACATCTGAATAATTAACGATTTCCTTCTGAAAAAGGTATTAAGAGGTAGATTTCAACTCAATTTCACATTTAATGAGTACCTACTATGTGCAAGGTTCAATGATGATTTGGAGTCTTTCATTCTTAACTCTGTATTAGGAAACCACATGTATCCTAGCTCTCATATCCAACAAAATAGATGTTGCAATTCTATGGTTTTTTGGGGAGAGGAGAATTATTATCCTATAAAGTAGAAGTTTTAAATGTTTTTTAAAAACATGGACCCCTTTGACAGTCTGGTGAAGCCTGTGGAACCCTTCTTATAATAATGTTTTTAAAATAAAATACAAAAGATTATAAGTGAAACCAATTATATTGAAAAAGTTATCCAAAATTTTTTTTAAAAGTTCATTAGTCCCAGGGTAAGAATCTCTTTTATAGAATACAGAACAGTACAGAAATCTGTGATTCCCATGCCTTTGGAAAGCAAATGCCAATGCCTCCCCAACAGAATGCAAGCTCCTTGAAGGCAGGAACTATTTCACTTTTGTACTTTGTATTCCTAGCACTTAGCACAGAGACCAACATGAGGGAGGTTTTTAAATAAAAGCTTAATGACTGATTGATCCCAGACAAATCAAAGACGCCTCTATTGTGTGAGAATTCTATGTGGTAGAAGCAACACCACATAAAATTAAGATGTTATCAATGTTTGGGCATGGATAGTGAAGGCTCCATCAGAAGGCAAATGCCCCAACCACACTCTTCTAGTCCAACTGCACTCATTGAACAATTCACTGGGTATCACTTCCTGTTCACTGTGGTTTCCTGGTCCTAAATAAGTTGATAGATACCCACATATCTTTGGTGCAAGATGGCATGAAGCTAAAAATCAGGTTCCCTTTACCTCCAGAGATCTGTGGACAACCTCATAGTTGCAAATTTTTTTTAAAGCATATTTTAGAAAAATGTTAAACTTTTTATACTTCAGAGTATCAAAGATGCATGAGCATCTAACACAATATTGTCCCTACCTACATTCCCTCACCAACCATGGCCCAATTGATTTGAAGGAGTTCGAGGCACCATGCTATATCTTCCAGTAATGGGGAATTCATTACCCTGCAAACTAGCTCATATCCTATTTTAGATAATTCTGTTAGAAAGCCCTTCCTTATATAAGCCAAAATGTTTCTGTTACTTTCACTCACTGGCCTTAGTCGATGCCTTCTAAAGCTACACAGAATAAAGTCTGTTTTCTCTTACACAAGACTCTCTTGATTAGCGATCCTCACTACCACCACTATGTAGACAGTTTGCTTGGTCCAGAAGCTGCAGGAGCAGAGACAGCCCATACTTTATAAGTTTGTCTTGAGGATTTTTTGGGTTTCAGCTACAGACTCCTTATGCTAGAATGTCCAGGTAAATACAGACGAGTGGACATTCTCAGAGTTCTATATAAGTTAAAAGAGGCAACTGTCCCTGAAGACAAGTTTTGAGGATACCATGTTACTATGGAGATTGAAATGCCAGCTTTTGGAGGGATAGAGGTGAGACTGGAGAGCTTGGGACACACTCTGGAGAAGCAGAAGTCTCCTTACTTGGTTCCAATCCTTACTTAAAAAGGGATCAAGTTTGCCATTTATCCCACATGGATACTAGTGAGTAAGCAAGTTGATGCTTGCAAGATGCTTTGAAATCCATGGATGAAAAGGAATGAATAAACAAAACATTATCAACAGTTTGAAAGCTCCTGACCTCTGCTAGAACTTGCCACTTGGCTTTCTCCTGCTCCAGAGTTTACAGGGTGGAAAACTAAAACTTCAGGATAATAAATATCCTGACAACTGTGGGAAGGGATGTTCCTAAAGGTGACTTTTCAAAGGGGTTAGAAAAGGGGGTACCACATAAGACCTCTGGAAGTTTCACTGTTGAAAGTGTTCTCAAAGCAGAAAGAGGGAGACAGACCCTATTGGGACCCTAAGGGGATGAAATGACTCCATATCTCTGGAAGCAGCATTTCCAAGACTGCTCAGATCAATGAGAGGTAAGGCATTAGATCCTCCATTCCCCCTTTCAGACTTCGGCCCCAGGTGGGGCTGGAACCAGGAATTTAAGGCATTTGAAGGAGGGTTATTAGTGTGGAAGAAAAGCAGGCCCTGGGAGAAGGCCTCCCTACACTCCACCCAGATTTCAGTAAAGGATATTCAACTGGTGTCATGGGGGGAGGGAAACAGAACTTGGGTGGGGGATAGAGAGTGAGAGCTTTGAGATCAACCCTCTTATTTTCCTTTACACCTCCCCAGGGCAGGCTTGGTATAAACAAGTCTCCATAGTGCTGGACTTCAACAAAAGTCCCTTCATCTTGGACAGAAGAAGGGCCTTGGGAATGCTTTCTGTTTCCTAGAGACTAAAGGTTCATACCTCCTTTGTGGCACTATCATTTTCTGTCTGATATCATCTCCTCCAAGTTTCTTGAGGGTCCTTAGGATGCCTATGGCAGGCATTTTGTAAATGTTATTGAAGGAAAGTTAAATATTTTTAGCCAGGGTACTAGAAAATGCATTTATACTAAATTAACCAAAAATGTCTACAGTAGATTAGCAAAAGGCACCTACATTGGAATTTCTATGGGGTTCTGCTTGGATGGTGTCTGTCCCACATTCCAGTCCCCTGAGTATGTGCTCCGGACTTTCAGAAAAGCTGGGGACTGGAATACTAGCAGACACTCTTCAGCCCTCCAAAGGTTCCAAACCAGCTTCCACCCCGCAGGGAAACCCCAAAGTACTCTGCCCTATGCCTCACCACACCCTGATTCCTCTTTAATGCTTCTGAAGAATGGAGAACACTAATCTATGGGAGCAAAAACACAGCAGCTGACACTCATTTATACTATTTCCTCATCCTCATCTTCTAGATTTAGTTGGTTTGAGGAGTTTTGTGAAGTCCCACATGATCCGCTAAGAGTCCAGGACCGGTCTGAGAGCTGTAACCTGTTAGATGACTGAGCGTCTACTATAAATTTACTCAGCATCTACTATAAATGTCCAATATACTGTGCTAGGTACCGAAAGGGACACAGATTTATGAGCTCCTAGGAATGAGGGCTGGAAGTGGGAAAGGAAGGCTCCAGGAAGGAAAAGGGGCTTGCCACTAAATAAGTTTGAGGATATGCAGGAGGAAGAGCAGGAATAAAGAAGCACGGCAGAGTTAAATGGAACTGTGAGAACAGGATGACTGTCCAGCCTTGCTGACCGTTATTAAAAAGTATTTTATCCTAAACCTCCATGGCACTGCCCAGGGACCCTTCTGTAGTGCGCCACCGCAAAAAGTTTGCCAGAAAGGTTTCCAAACTCCCGGCAGCTTCAAAGATACGGGGAAAAGAGCAGAAGGCGTTCTCTACGAGCAAGTGGGCAAGAGTGGAAGACTGAAAAGAGGGAGGTGGCACTCGGACAGGGGTAGGATTCACCAATCTCCTCCCAGCGAGGGCTAGAACCTCCAAGAAGGGAAGAGCTGGAATCGAAGCTGGGCCTGAAGCCCAGCTACCGACCCAGAAGGCACACACCCGGAGATCAAATAGCAGGACTGGGCACCCAAAGGGGATGGGACTAGCTTCCAGTCTGCCCCACTCGGGGCTAAGCGCTCACACAGCAAGAGGCACCCAGGTCCCCGCTCCCCAAGAGAGCCTCCTCTCCTTTCCGGAGTCCGGGAGCCGAGCGGAGGCTGAGGGGCGGGGGGCGGGAGGGAGCCACAGGGCGGGAGAATGGGGAGGGGAAGATGGGAAGGGACGCGGAGCGGAAACCCGACTAGGGTTGCGGGCCCCCTTGGGCGGGGAGGCAAGAACGCAGGAGGGGAGTCCGGCCTCCCTGCAGTTCCGGAGACCACCCGATGGGAGCCCAGCCAGACCGCACAGCGTGCTCACCTGAGATGTATTGGCGCCGGCTGTCGTCCAGGTGCGTGGACAGCACGTCCCCCATGGCGGAGACAGAAGGGACCCGCGCAGCCTCCTGGTGCAACCCCTAGACGCTGACCCTAGCCAACCAAACCCGGGGCCGAGCTCGCCTCCTGCGCGCCGCAATCTCAGAATCCAGTGGCTTTCTCCATAGGCTGGGCAGCGTCCAGTGTCCAGCGCCCGCCTCCGCCGCCTCCTGCTAGCCCAGGGAAGCCCGAGGCGCCTCGGCCGAGAGAAGCCCGTTCTGGTCGGACCCCGCCCAGCAGCTGACACGCCCTCGGCCGGGCCGAACCCACCCCTTGCACCCCAGGGGCGGGGCTTTGCCTTTTTCTTTGAGACTCACTGGGCTGGGAAGGAGGAGAGAGCAGAGGGTGAGAGCTACTGAGCGAGGCCAGTTCCTCACCCCAGAGTCTGGTATTTCCCGCATTCCCCAAGTGGTGGAAAAAGGA
Source organism: Myrmecobius fasciatus (assembly GCA_023553655.1). Taxonomy (NCBI): domain Eukaryota; kingdom Metazoa; phylum Chordata; class Mammalia; order Dasyuromorphia; family Myrmecobiidae; genus Myrmecobius; species Myrmecobius fasciatus. The sequence goes on along the minus strand of JAJPUD010022286.1, from coordinate 16,455 downwards.
GGGGAGCAGTGGTGCTGGAGGGGGTGCAGTTAGTCCTGGGCGGCGATTCCATATCCCCTCAGGGTTGTTCATCCATAACAATACCAACACCACTGGCTGGCTTGTACAGCATTCAGTGTGCAGAAGGGGTGGGGGGCAGAAAGAACATCAACTCTAACCAAGGCTTCTGGGAAGGGCATGTGCCCACCCAGCCTGTTGAGATCACTCCCGTCGGGTGATTTTCCCATCCCCAAAACAGGCAGGGTTGGGGAGGGGGAGAAGCAGATTTTTCAAATTTATTTTTCAAAATTTGTATAGTCTTCCTTTCACCTGAGCATATGACATCTTCCCAGTGCCTGTGTTTGTGCCTCACCCACTGCTCAAAAGCACCTCGGTCTTTATCCTCCCAGATTCCCAAGGTGTGTCTGTCTTTCAGAACTCTCCAGGGGCATCAGAGAGAAGCGGGGGAGTGCCCAGGAGGAAGGTGTGGCCATTCAGCTAGATGTGGAGCTCTGGCACCAAACTGCCACCTTTGTCTGGGCTCAAGGTAAACCATCTCTTACTGAGACTGATTTGGGCAGTTCACGTGGGAGGGAGAATCTGGAATAGAAGTAAAATGGCAATTGAATATGACCACGTGTATAATTGAAATCAAATCGTTTGCTTTCTCAGGAGGGGTGAGCAGAAAGGGAGGGGATCACTTGGAAATCAAACATTTTTTATAAAGATTGCTAAATTGTCCTTACCTGTAATTGGAACATAGTTAATAAAATAAATAAAAATAATTTAAAAAAGCAAATGGCAACGAAAAGTCAGTTGGAATGGCATTATATTAGGGAAAAGAGGGGTAACCTGGTGAGTTCTGGCTTAGGGCACTTTTCCTTTACCAATATAAGGTGGATAGGTTGTGATCTGTTCCTCTGGAGAGTACACACACCTTGATGAGATCATTAAAGTCTTGGAACATCCTAATATTTTCTTGCAGGTGTGTACAGTAATTTCCAGTCTTCAAAGTAACTTCATGTACATTATTTTATTTGTAATCCCACCCAGCTCTTCCAAGTAGGCAGGGCAGATTATGTTATTATTTTATAAATTTTTAAAAGAGGAACTAACTTGCTCAAGATCACAGGTAATCAGTCATAGAATGGGAAAGGACCTCAAGGTCTTCTACTCTAATGGGCATCTGAAGCATTGAAGTTTTTCCAAAGTGAACATCCAGCCCACATTTGAAGTTCCCTAGGGACAGAGAACCCTGTCAAGGGTTCTGCCAAGGTAACCTACAACACTTTGGAACATCTTAAATTGTTTAAAAGTTTTCTTGGCAGAATTAGGATTCAAACACAGGTCTTCTGAGTGCTAATCCAGTGATATTCATATTAGATCATCTTGAAATTAGTATGATTTTAGCATTCCTCAGGCCAAAGCTTTATTTTCAGTGTCTGTCCCTCTTTTCTCCAGATCGAAGTCCTTTTTTAGGGGCTCAGGGAATTTTTAAAAATGAGTTGAACAGAGGCAGCTAGGTGGTGCAGTGGATAGAGCATCAGCCCTGAAGTCAGGAGGACCTGAGTTCAAATATGGTCTCAGACACTTAACATTTCCTAGCTGTGTGACCTTGGACAAGTCACTTAACCCCAATTGCCTCAGCAAAAAGGAAAAAAAGAAAAAAAAGAAAAAGAAAAATGAGTTGAACAATTGTAGGCTTAGAATAAATCTTTTCCCATAAGTATAAAGCCCCTAACTCTGAATGTTGAGTTATCCAGTCCAGTCAGAGGGCTAGCTAGCTCAGCACAGTGTTTATAAGAAGGAAGGAAATATTCTTAATAAAATTTACAATACTGGTTCTCAGATGTGACATGGAAGTATTCTCTGAGCAATTCTGTATTGGCCCTTCAAGACATGAATTAGCACCAGGTGGATCAGGCATAAGAGTCAAAAGTGATGGGAATCTACAGAGTTAGGTGTAGGGGGTAAGGGTGTGGTAGACTCTGGAGAGTCACTAGATCTGAATTTAGGCTCTGGCTTTGGTAAAGTTATTTCTGGCATGATGTTAAACAAGTCCTATAACCTTTGCATACCCAGTTTCCTTCTCTTATTATTTTTTTTTATTAAAGCTTTTTATTTTACAAAACATAGGTGTGGACAATTCTTCAACAAAACCCTATGTTCCAATTCTCTCCCCTCTTCCCCCATGCCCTCCCCTAGATGGCAAGAAATGCAATGAATGTTAAACATGGTAGAAATATATGTTAAATCTGGGGCAGCTAGGTGGCGAAGTGGATAGAGCACCAGCCCTGAAATCAGGAGGACCTGAGTTCAAATTTGATCTCAGACACCTAACATTCCCTAGCTGTGTGACCCTGGGCAAGTCACTTAATCTCAATTGCCTCAGCAAAAAGCAAAAAATCAAAAAAAAACAAAAAAAAGAAATATATGTTAAATTTAATACATGTATACATACTTATACAATTATTGTGCCACACAAGAAAAAAAAAAGAGAAGCAAAATAAAATGTAAGCAAACAACAAAAAAAGTGAAAATGCTATGTTGTGAACCACACTCAGTTCCCTCTGAGTTCACCCGGTTCTCTCTGAGTGTAGATGGCTCTCTTCATCACTGAACAATTGGTTTGAGTTTCCTTCTCTTATAAATTAGAGTTGGGGCAGGTGGGGGACAAAGGTGAGCCCAAATCTGGCTTCTGACACTTACTAGCTGTGTGATTCTGGACAAGTCATTGAATCCTATTTATCTCACTTTTCTCATTTGTAAAATGAGCTGGAGAAGAAAATGGCAAAGCATTCTAGTATCTTTGCCAAGAAAACCCCCAATGGGTCATGAAGAATCCGACACAACTGAAAAATAACAGAATGTATATGCTATACAAAGGAAGGATTATTCATATGTAAAAGATGTAATATTTTATTGGAGATCCAAGAGATTCTCCATCCTTTCTCAGATTCCATGATTCCAACTTCTGTCAGCCTAAAGAAATTTTCTATTTTCATACAGTTATTTAGACTTTTGCTTAGTTTAATATAAAATGCCATCAACAAAGGAAGCTAAAGGTCGAAAAGAACTCTTACTACTTTGTTTTTTAACAAGGTTATCTCACTAGCAATAAATGGTAGTTAAATGCTAGGTTAGCCTTAGGGTGGAGTACTTCCACCTATCCATCAGAGATAGCGGCTAACTCCTTCATCCTCAGCCCTATAATCTGTAGGAAGACTGAACATGCATTCATTCTATATTTATTGAGTGAAGGCATTCTGGGGACATAAAACACAGTCTCTGCCCTCAAGGAGTTTATAAACTAGTAGAAGCTTTAGGAATTGTATGAAAAAAAAAAATACCAAGCAGGATATTCTGAATGTCATATGATATAGGTCATATGAGCACTATTAGAAATTCAGAGGAAGGAGAAATCACAACAAATCATATTTTGTTTTGTTTTTTTCTTTTTGCTGAGGCACAACTGGGGTTAAGTGACTTGCCCAGGGTCACACAGCTAAGCAATGTTAAGCATCTGAGACCAGATTTGAACTCAGGTCCTCCTGACTTCAGGGCTGGTGCTTTATCCACTGTGCCACTGGCTGCCCCCATGAATCATGTTTTTATAGTGATATAAAATTTACAAAATGTTTTCTCACAGCAGCCCTTTGAGAAATCTAGCACAAGAATTATCCTCATTTTGTAGATAGGAAAAATAAGGCTTGGAAAGAGAATGTAGCTTGTCTCTTGTCACAGCAATGATCACAAAGTAGCATGCAAACCCAGTCACCTTGATGCCAGCATTCTTTCAGCTTTTCCATCCTGCTTTAGGACTATTGAGGGCAGGTACTAATTGGTTGGGAGGAAGCCTCAGAGAGGAGGAGATATTTTAAACTGAGGGCATAGATAAAGGATGGTGAAAGAAATGGTGAACACGAAAAAGGCATATTCAGGGAGGAGATGGTGAGTAAACCAGTTTGACTGGCATGAAGAACTTGTGTCAGATAAGATTGAAAAAAGCCCATATGTGGAGGGCCTTGAATACTAGGCTAAGAAGTTTTGACACTATCCATTAAGCAATGGGGAAGGTTGTGAATTTGTAATGAATAAATAAATAAAAACCACTTCTCGATTTTCTTTTATTTAAAAAAGAAAAAGTGTCATACAGCACTTTTAGAATGGGAGGCGCTCAGGAAATGAAGCATAGTCAAAGGATCTCTATTCCAGGAGATGGGGAAAAATATTGTCCTAAGCTCCTGGGTTTCTATGAAAAGCAGCTTCTCCCTTTTTACCCCTAATGCTCTCCCTTCCACTCTTGTTCCTTTATGTCACGGTAGTGAGGGTTTTCTGGGTGGAGTGAACAAAGTGTCCAGAAAAATAGGGAAAAGGAAAATATGTTTACAGATTTGTGTCTGGACAAACATAGATCCCCCTCCCACAAAGAGACTGGACACCAGAAGTCGTTTTTTCCTCTCCTTCACCACCCCCAGCCCTGTGAAAATGCCACCTACCACCCCTGAGTCACTCATTTTCCCTAACAGGAAGTGTCCTCTGCCAGCCTTCCTCCTCCTCCTCATGCCTAGTCAGCCCTACCCCACCCTACCCCTAGGAGCAAAGCAGCTGGGGTACCCTGAAACAAGGGAGCTCAATGTGCAGCAACTGGGAGAAAGGGTTAGGGGCAGAGCTGGAAGGAGTCCCTCCCCCCATTATTTACCCATTCCCCTCCCTGTTGGCGCTCAGCCCCCACAAACCTGTCAGACCTGAAATCGTCAAAAAGAGCAAAATAGAATCAACAGCAAAACATGTGAGTGTTTTTAAACTGTGCCAGCCGGCCCATTTCGTGCTAGTTATGGGATTGACATCTTCCCAGTGCTATCAACAGCTGGTCAACTGGGCAAAAAGGGCTTTACCACCACTGCCACTGTCCCCTCCTCCCCAGGCCCCTTCATGGTGGAAAAAAATGTGTTTTGAGGACATTTTGCCTAGAACCTCTGGCCCACAGCCAGAATTCACTGCCTATTTTTCAACCCCCATGATGATGACTAAGGGAGCACCAGTTTGATATGCTTTCATTCCTGGCACAGTCTTTTGAATTAAACTCTTTCATTGTTCATTCAACAAATATTTATTAAGCACTTATTAGTTATAGAATCATAGAGTGATAGACCTGGAAGAACACTGAGCACCAGAGCTGAAAGGAACCTTAGAGATCGTCTAGTTCAGCCCTTGTCACTTTACAGTCAAAGAAACACACCCAAAGAGAAGTAGCTTTCACGCTTTCACAAAGTAATGCAGCTAGGTAGTTCCAGATATGGGACTAAGCCCAGGTCTCTGGACTCCCAGAGCCACTCTATTGTTTGAAAGACCAGTTATATTAATTGCTTTGAGAGATGCAAAGAAGAACAAGAAAGTATCTGTCCCCAGGGAACTTATAGTCTAGGAGCTGAGGGAAAGGGGAAAAAGTGAGATTCGACAAAAGGACAAGTGAAACAAGACAGATTATTGTCAAATTAGTTTTATGAAAATGTTTTATGAGTTCAGAAAAGGGAAAGAAGGTTACAGTGATCAAGGTTTCCATAGAAAAGATGAATTCGTGCACATGTTTGACATATATTAGATTACTTGCTGTGTATGGGAGGGGATGGGAGGAAGGGAAGGAGAAAAAATTTGGAACACAACATTTTGCAAGGGTGAATGATGAAAACTATCTTTGTATATATTTTGAAAATAAAAAGCTATTATTAAAAAAAGAAAAGATGAATTCAGTTTACATAAATGAAAGGGGGAAGGGAAGTAAGATTTAAGTACGTACTATGTGCCAGGCTTTGTGCAAAGATCTCTATAAGTATTATCTCATTTGAGCCTTACAACAGCTCTGTAAGGTTGGTGCTGTTATCATCCCCATTTTGCCATTGAGGAAACTGAGGCAAACTGGGTTAAGTGACTTGCCTAGAGTCATGCAGCTAAGTGTCTGAGGTTGAATTTGAACTCAGGTCTTCCTGATTCCAAGTCCAGCATTGTAGTCATGGTACCACCCAGCTGCCTTTTCATTTTTAACCAAAACCACTTCCTATCTACTGGGCATAAAACACCAAGAGAAGTTGAATATTCTGCAGGCTTATTCTCTAATGCAAATCCACTGATGCAAGTACATACACAAGAGCACATATTCACTACAACAGAGGGTGAGCTAGCTTAGTGCTAATTGGAAGGTATTTTTGTTTTCTGCCAAATCCCCTGGTTTCAAGACGAAACCACATGGTTTCCTGCTGGGACACCTATGGTCAGTGTCCCAGCTGCCACTCATAGAGTGGTGATTCAGAATCACAAAGTAAAGCAGACTAACTCCTCCAGTTTTTTTCCTCCATAAAGTAGACTGAATGACTAAGAATCTAGAACAGCTCATGGACTGTCTGTTTAGGGCACAGAGGGACTTTGAAGAGTCATAGATTCAGAGCTGAAAGAGGAAGGGATCTTAGAAATCACAGGGCTTCACCACTCAAATACTTTTGGCCTTCTTTGGAATTCATCTTTTCTTTCTTCCTCAGGAAACTCATCCTTGAGAAATCTCATTATGGGGCAAGAATGAATCTGCCTGGTCTTCACATTTTCCCTCTGCTCACCAGATTGGACCCTTGACTGGAGGACAAAGCCCTGGGCTCCCAGTCTCTAAAGAAGAGATTCAGCTTGGACTTCTCCCCATTTTCCACCAGCTACACTGCTTTGGGGCTTTTGTGGACTTCTCCCTCTCCTCCACCCATCATCTTCAGCTGCTGGTAGTAGATTGTCTTCCTCCATTAGAATGTCAGCTCCTTGAGGGCAAGAACTGGTTTTTTTTTTGTTGTTGTTGCTTTTTGTATTTCCAGTTCTGACCCATAGTAATAAATGCTTATTGACTGACTCCCTCATTTTCCCTAACAGGAAATGAAATCTCAAAGGATAAAATCACCTTTTCAAAGTCACAGAGCAAAACCTAGAACCAGGTCTGTCAACTTCCAGTCAACTCGTCTTTCTACTACAGTGTATGACAGCTTATCATCTAGTCAATATACTTCCCCTAGTTTTTCCCTTCCATCTGACCTCCATTCTTCTCTCCTTTTTCATGTAAGAAGATAAAGCACAGAAAAGGGGGAGTGGAGGAAGGTCAGGGCTGTGTCTATGATAAAGAAAATGAACTAAGAACAGAAATCACAGTTACAAAGGAAACAGGCCCTAAAACAAGGATTTTTAAATTTTTTTGTGTGTATGTTATGGCAGTCTATGCCAAAGATTTCTATGCACCCCTTTTCAGAACGATGGTTTTTTTTGTTTTATTTTGTTTTGTTTGTTTATTTTTGTTTTGTTTTTTAAAGCCATTCAGGGTTAAGTGACTTGATCAGGATCACACAGCTACTAAGTGTCTCAGGTCACATTTGAATTCAGGTCCTCCTGACTCCAGGGCCAGTTCATTGTGCTACTTCCCTGCCTCCATAAAATATAATACATAAGATTACAAAGAAAGTTACTTTTATTAAGAAAGATACAATTAACCAAACATTAAAAATATTATTGGACCCCTAAAATCTTTCTTATGGTCTTTTAAGGACCATAGGTTAAGGACTCTTAACCTAAGGTAAAACTATTGCAAAGAGAGTCCAAAATATTATTAAAATTATGATGTCTTTCTCCCTAACCCTATTGTTGAGTTCAAAATGATCAATAGCTCTCTGTCCTCCTCTTAGAATCTTAGAGGATATTCTTTTTCCCCTACTTATATGTTATAATAATAAAGATCCAAAAAGTTTGTTTATATTTGTATCACATGGTTTCTTTTGTTTTGTTTGACTTTTCAAAGGATTTCCACCTGGGCAATGAACTCCAAGAGGGCAGGGAACCTGTTCTGTAGCCTCTCCTCTCTTCCTCCAGAACAGTACATAGTACACAATAGGTGTGTAATAATACCTTTTCTGCTCTAAGATTCTATGTATGTATCAGGTGACAGAGCAGAAAGGAGAGACCTTAGAAGTCATATGCTCCAACTTGTGGATTGATTTATTTCCACAGGAAATGGTGAAGCCATTCTTATGCCCATTTGGCACATAGGGAAAGTGACAGAAATCATTAATTAACTCCTTCAAGGTCATACAGTGAATCAGTGGTGGTAGAATCAGGTCTAAAGTCCAGGTTTTCTGCCTCTCAGCCCAGTGTTCTTTCTAATATGTTATCTTCCTGTTCCTGAAGAGGGTTGGGAAGGAAGGGATGGGAAGATAGAGTTCAGTTCAGTTGAACGACAAAAAAATTAGGCACCTAGTATATTTGAGCACAATTGTTGTTGTTTGTTCTTTGTCTGGAAGAGAACTATGATATAAGGTTGGTGATACCATGAAATGCAAATGAGTTGGATTTAAATGAGAGAGGGCTGTGCAAGGTCACCTGCCTCACAGTTTCCTCTGGAGCCATCTGCGTTCAATGGCCAGGACTGGACATAGCCCATGATGCAGAGGGAGATCTTGACCTTTGTAAGCTAAAGTCTTTTAAGACAATGAGAAACTTTCCACTTAAGGAAGCATTAGAGTGGGAAACATAGAGTACAGGACCGGGACACCCAGGATTCACATCCTTCCCTTCAGAAATCTCCAGACCTTCCCCAAAACCTTCTGTTACTACTGGAAATAAAGCTATTTCGCCCCTCTCTCCAACCATCAGGATAGATGCATCAGTACCTGAAACCCCAGAATTCATGAAGAAGAGGGGGAAAATGTCTTTCTGTCTCTGTATGAGGTATGAGGCCAGGTGGAGTATGGGAACGTTTTATGGGCATGTCAATTCAATTCAATTCAACAAGCTTACTCTGTTCCAGATACCAAGCTAAGTATAGAAGATCCAAGGCAAAACCAAAAGTCCCTGCACTCAAAGAGGTTACATTATTGAGGGGAAACAACAAGTACACAGCTAAGTAAATTGAAAATATAAACAAAATAAAAGCAAAATAAATTTAGTGGTAGGGTGGGGCACAAAGCTTTTAACTTCCTTGGTAAAGTTTCTATTGTGGGACTGAATACAAGGGATCATGGTTTATTTAGTTGCATGATCTGACAGATGAGAAAAAAGGAGACTAGTCTTGAGCAGAGAAGGAAGTAAAAATACAACCAGAGATTTTTTTTTTTTTAATCATCTGCATCCAGCAGATCAGGAGATGGGGGTAGGGATGGAGTAGGGAAGGGATCCAGGCTAACTTTACATTATCAACTTTGTTAAGACTTATTTGCTTCACTGCCTATCAGTGCCTTCTTCACTACACTCTTTGGTCCCTGTGCTGTGAGCTAAAACTCTACCAGAAGATGTTTGTTTATACATCCATGGCTGACTATGGCCTGTAGAATGAAGTCCAAGCTTCAAAATCTTTCATTAAAAGCCTTCTCCATTGTGGCTCAGCCTAATTTTTCTAGCCCTTTCTCCTATTACTAACCCATAACCCTTTCCTCTAGCTCAGGGGTTAGCAAGAACAAATCTTGCCCATGGCGTTTTTATAAGGCCTTAGATTTTGGCTTGGTAGTTTGCTGACCCCTTCTCTAACCTAAATATCCTTGGGGGTGGGGTGGGGTGAGGAGAGACGACTCTGGATTTTTTTGCATTTATTCCTTTGCTAGCAGTTGCTTCTATTGAGGTGTTTATCCCCTACCCAGCACTCGACTATAGTTACCATTCAACAACTTTAAGATTTGCAGAGCCCTTTTCTCAGGATATTTAACTCGTATCTCCAGTTTCTCCTCTGATCTTTTCGATCTTTTTTTTTTTTAATTAAAGCTTTTTATTTGTAAAAATATATGCATGGGTAATTTTTCAGCATTGACCCTTGCAAAGCCTTCTGTTACAAATTTTTTCCCTCCTTTCCCCCACTCCAAACAGAGGTCTTCCAGATTTTAATTATATCACTCTAAGCCATTCAACAATCAAAATGACCAATATTTGTTAAATGCCTATGAGCCACCCTGGGAAGGTGAAGACAGAAAAAGAAAGTATATATTTATACACTTATCTTGCTGTATAAGAAAAATCATGATCCTTTCAGTCTTGAGGAGATTCTTTAAAACAGCCACTAAGAAATTAATTTACTTGCTTGGGGTCATACAACTACAGTTAACAGTCAGGACTCCAAACAGAGGTCTTCCAGATTTTAATTATATCACTGTAAGCCATTCAACAATCAAAATGACTAATATTTGTTAAATGCCTACTATGAGCCACCCTGGGAAGGTGAAGACAGAAAAAGAAAGTCCATTCTGTCCAGCAGCTTGCATGCTATCAAAAGAAACAACACATGTATACATAAGTACAGTAAAATAAATGAAAAATAAATACAAGGTAATTAGGGAAGGAGGTACTAATAATGGGAGGGGGGGAATCAAGAAAACTTTAAGAATTGCTTGAACCTTACTCTCATCAGAACCGGTTCAAAGAAAGAATGACATATACTATCAACTGGGTGTAGAAATCTATCTTACCCTCTAAGGGAAGGAAGGAAAATATGAAGACAAGGTGGGTAGGGGATTGACAAAAGAAAGGGCAGATTGGGGGAAGAAATGGTCAGAAGCAAAACGTTGGTGAGGAGGGACAGGTGAAAGGAAAGAGAAGGATTAAACTGGAGAAAAATAGGATAGAGGGGAATTCACAATAATCATAACTGTGAATGTGAATGGCATGAAATTACTCATAAAAAGGAAGTGCATAGCAGAGTGGTTTAAAAGAAAGCTTGTAGAAGGTGGTGCTTGAATGGCATCTTCAAGAAAAAGAAGGATTCTTTCAGGCACATGATTTGAGCCATGGGGACCATCTAATCTATGTTTGCTGAAATTCTATTTATCCTACAGGTCCCAGCTACCTCCATCTAACCCCCATGAGAAGTGATTTCTTGTCTTTTCTTCTTCTTCCTTTTTTAAAAAATTTTTATTTTCAAAATACATGCAAAGATAGTTTTCAGTATTCATCCTTGGAACACAAACCTTGTATTCCAAATTTTTTCTTCCTCCCTAACCTTAGACAGCAAATAATCCAATATATGTTAAACATGTGCAATTAAAAAATGATTTCTTCATCCACAAACTTGACTAGCATTTTATTCTATTTTTACCTTTCCTATGGTACATTTTATATTATTTTGTCTCTTAACTATAGGTACCTTGTCATCCATACTAGACTGTAAGCTCTTTGAGGGTAGGTACTATGCTTTCTTCATCTTTGTATCCCCACTCTCCTAGCATTGTGATTCCTGCTTAAAATATCTCAATAAATATTTGTTCAAGTATGAATACCTTGTACGTTTAGCCCTTCAAAAGGGAATTTAGATTTTTATGAGGCCCTTGTTATTCTGAAAGAATTTTTAATTGGTAGAATGCATAGCTGAGGGGGAGGAAGAGAGAAGAACTTCATACTTCTTGTTCATTTGGGGCAGATAGCTCCATGACTTGACTTCATACTTCTGCAAAATTGCAAACCCCTGATCTATAAAGTTCCTTCTTTCTTTCTTTTCCCTCAATCTTCACAGAGTCTTGAAAGTAGCAGATAATCTTTTAAAAAACGAATAAAAGGGGGCAGCTAGGTGGCACAGTGGTTAGAGCACCAGCCCTGAAGTCAGGAAGACCTGAGTTCAAATCTGATCTCAGACACTTAACATTCCCTAGCTGTGTGACTCTGGGCAAGTCACTTAACCCCAATTGCCTCAGCAAAAAGCAAAAAAACCAAACAAACAAACAAACAAAAAAAAACGAATAAAAGGAAAAACTCACTAACATAGTGTTTATGGACTTCTAAATTCTTCCAGCCATTTTAGGAAAACAGATTGGAACTATACTGAAAGAATTGTGTATGCTCTTTGTCCCAGCAATATTACTAGTAGGTGTATATACACAAAGGAGTCAAAAATAGAGAAAAGGCACATACTACAAATGCATTTATTTTAGCACTTATCTAGCAAAGAACCCAACATAGGAGGTAGTTATCGTTGGAGAATGGCTGAATATTTGTGGCATATTAATAATGAACTATCAGTGCACAATCAGAAATACTAAACTTGAAGAATTCAGAGAAATCTGAGATTTTCATGTATCAATATAAAATAAATTGGGGAACAATTAGAATTATTTACACAAAGACCACAATAATCTAAAAGAAAACAACTTTGAAAAACTTCAGAACATTGAGTAAGCATGGCTTCACAAGCATAATGAAGAATCAGCCAACAAAAAAGCATTTATTAAGCACTTACTGTCTGCTAGGCACTGTGAACGTGCTTTCTGACTTTTGGCAAAGAAGAGACAGATTAAGGTAGCAGAGTGAGACATACTTTTTCATACCTGGACAATTGATTTGTTTTGCTTAGTTCAGCAGAGGGTGGGGCACAAGTTAATGGGAAATGATGAAGATGCAGAAAAAAAGAACAGCAATAAAACCTGAAAAATACACAGAGCAAAACAAAAAAGTTCAGAAGGGGATACAAACTGGGTGATTCTGTTGCTGCCTTATTAAATTTAATGTACCCTTACAAAACCAAATCTAATGGAAGTTCATGGTTTTAGGTATAATCTATTGTTTTTCTTTCTATATTAGAATGTCACAGTTAAGTTTATAATTTTTGTTTTTGTGATTTTTTTGAAGTTTATAATTTTTAATGTCAAAAATTAAAGTGAGAACTGCTGAGAAGCCAAAATCTCAACAAGGGTCAATGAACGGAGGTTTCTTGTGGGATCCTCCGAAAGCCTGGTCTAGAAATTCCTCTGGATTTCTGCCTCCTTGATTTCCAGGCCTGGATTCCAAGACATCATCTGGGCTGTCTTCAGTGACCACTTCCCCTCTGACTGGTCTCTGGCTTTCTGATTTCTCTAGTGGAAATCTATTGCCCTCTAGCGGAAGTAAAGAACTTATATATTATTGGCCCTAAATCTACTTAAAAATTTGGTTTGTGGAAGAGAATAATCCCATGAACCTAGAGCTATGGATAGCTTTATACTTTTCCAAGCTTTCTCATACACAGCTTCTAATTTAGGCCACACGACTTCCTTATGACAGGGAAATAGAGATGAAGAAGCTAAAGCTGGAGAGCTGAAACTAGGATGCAGGTTTTCCAACTCCAGGCCTAGCATGCTTTTCATGACATCTAGATGCTTGTTTGGATTTCTTACTTCTCCTTGGTCTAGAAAAATGAAAATTAAGGGATGTGCTAAAGAGTACAAGTTTTTCAGTACAAGTATTTGTACCCCAGAAATCAGCAAATACTACAAATCAGGGCTTGATTTATTGTTTTATTGATTTTCTAAACTTAAGAAAAAGATGGAAAAATGTTAATTATGCAGATTAAATTGAAAAGTGTATCAGGCACACACAGACACACATATAAACACAATTTTCCCCTCTCCCAGAAAACCAGTTGTTAAATATTTAACAACATACTGCTTGGTAAGATATAATAATAGCTCACAGTTATACTTTATGGTTTAAAAAGTGAATTATATAAAGTCATTTCATTGGATCCTTATAATAATGCTGCAATATAGATACTATTTTTATCTCTATTTTATATTTATTTATTCAAGAACACTTAATAAACATTTCCTGTATACCAAGCAATAGGGATATAAAGAGATGAAAATCAGCTGCTGCTCTCATGCAACTCCCCTTCTACTGAGGTTAAGACTTTGTGACTCAATTCTTCCCACTCTTAACACTCTACTTATGTAGCTGGATGGACCTAGGTGTAATTAGGAAAGGAAGGTGAAGCAGATATTTCTCTTCTCTTGAATTGTGATAGGTGTTTGGAAGAGAATACAGATTGCAAGACCTGGAACAGTTATTAGAACATGGAAATAGACTGTTAAAACAGAAAGGACCTCAAATCATCCAGGGCCCAATCTCCTCATTTTGCAAAGAAGGAAGAGAAGGCTTAGAGGGCTGGGGTCATTTGTCAAATGTTACACAAAAAGGAGAGGAACATAATGAATCAGGGGCAACATTAAAATATCAGATCCTTACATCTTTTTAATACTTTTTACAAATTATTTTTGGGCAGCTAGATGGATCAGTGGATAGAATGCCAGGTTTGGAGTCAGGATGATGAGTTTTTCTTATTCAAATCTTTCCTCAGACACTTACTACCTTTTTTTGCCTCAGTTTCCTCACCTCTAAAGTGAACTGGAGAAGGAAATGGCAAACCACTCCAATATCTTTGCCAAGAAAATCCCAAAGAAGGTCATGAACAGTGGGACACAACTGAAAAATTACTAAACAACAGCAACAATCATCAGTAATGTAACTTTTGGGGTATCTTCATCTTATGGGTAAGACTATATCTCTTAAGTAAATATTCTGTTAGAATATTTACCCCAGGTTCAAGGTAGAGTCATATCCACTGAAAACTATGGCTCATCCGCCCCTACTATGTGTTTATTTTTTTCTGTAAAAACAATTACTTCAAAGCATAGGCATTTAATGAAATAGCATAGTAAGAAAAATAACAATAGAACATTCCCAGCCTTAATAACTAAGTATTTATTAACACACTATGTATTGGACAGTATGCCAGGCACTGAGATTTAAATACAATGAATGAAATAGTTCCTGCTCTTAGTATTTTAACATTTTGTTTGTTTGTTTGTTTCTCAGTTTTTTTTTTCTCCTTTTGGTCTGGTTTTTCTTGTACAACATGACAAATATAGAAATAGGTTTAAAAGAACTGTACATATTTAACTTATATCAGATTACTTTCTGTCTTGGGAAGGAGGGAAAAAAATTTGGAACACAAAGTCTTATAAAAATGAATGCTGAAAACTATCTTTACGTGTATTTGGAAAATGAAATACTATTGAAAATTTAGAAAAAAGAAATACCCCCCCCATAAATATATTAAGCTAAAAAAAAAGAAAAAGAGAATAAGATATATAAAATGCAAGGCAGAAAAAAATATTGAAGAAGGAATATAAGTATTCTTTTACTTCCTTATTGAATTTAGCAAACACCTTAAAAACTACAGTTTAAAAAGTCCACAGATTTCTAGTCCCCTTTCTTATTCTTTTTAAAATACTGGAATGTTTCTGTTACCAATGAATATTAAATTTGAAGTAAAAATTTTTTGATTCAAAATAAAATAATATATTTCTGAAAAACAAAACAAACAAATAGAAATAGTCCCTGATCACAAGGATTTTATAATCAAATGGAGAAGAGAAAAAGTACATATGTTGGTATATTCAGAATAAATACATTTGAACTTAATGATGGTTTGGAAGGGAAGGTGCTGGCAGTTAGATCATGAGAGGCTTTATGTACATAGTGGGTTTTGAGCTGTCTTAAAAGGAGAGAGAATTCCAGAAGGCAGAGATCAGAGGTCAGGAGGGAGGACATTCCATATCTGGGAAATATAAGCCTAGGAGGAATACAATCTCCCACAGATGCACACATCATTAGAAGAGAAAGTAGGCATATATCAGGATCACAATAAGAGGGAGCTTCTGACACTGCTAGACCAGATAATGCTGGATTGAAGAAGGATCCGATGCTTCAGCACCACTAGTGTCTTCTGGCGGTGTTATCATTGGGTTGCTCCCTTCCAGGTACGGCTGCTCTTCTGGATGTGTAGTCCTGCTGGTCCCCATTGGTCTTGTGTTGACTACTAGTTAATTCTTGGGCACATGATGGGAATTATTTTACTGGTCTGAGATGGTCTCACATCTAGGCACAGGGTCTTTTTTGGGCATAGATGCCTCTTACTTATGGGTTCCTCTCTTCAAGGTTATCCACCAG
The DNA here is from genome assembly GCA_023553655.1 of Myrmecobius fasciatus. NCBI lineage: Eukaryota > Metazoa > Chordata > Mammalia > Dasyuromorphia > Myrmecobiidae > Myrmecobius > Myrmecobius fasciatus. Next base: position 717 of record JAJPUD010022286.1, on the reverse strand, counting down.
CCATCTCAGCTTCAGTCTATTAGGGTATTATAACTATTTGTTGTAATTAGTTGAGGGTGTAGTGTTGATAATTGTTTCTCAGTTTGATAGGTCTTTCTACTTATAATATCATATCCAGATAACAAAAGAAGGCTGGGTAAATCCATGCTAAGATTAAATATTTTCTTTCAAAAGTTTGGAAGATATTTCCCTTTGTTACAGATAACTATCTAATTTAAGATATTAAATTATTTAGTCATGTCTGATTCTTTGTGATGCCATTTTGTGGTTTTCTTTGGCAGATACTGAAGTGGTTTTGCCATTTCCTTCTCCAGTTTATTTTGCAGAGGAGGAAACTTTAACAAATAGAAATACGTGACTTGCTCAGGGTTGCACAGCTAATAAGTGTCTGGTCAGATTTGGACTCAGGTCTCCTTGATTCCAGGGCCTACACTCTTCTCAACTAAGCAACCTGATTGCTTTCTAAATTAAGATTAGATAATCCCCAAATCCTTTTTGTTTTAGCATGCAAATGAATTTGAACCAATACAAAAAAAGATATACTAATGAGGTAAGGTTTTCTATCAATCCTTACATTTTTTATGAATATCTCTCAGCAATAAAGCCTACTTGCTTTGGGGTCCTTATGACTAGTGGAAAAACTTTGCTGTCTTCATATAATAATAATAACTGTTCACCTTTCCATAGTACTTTAAGATATACAAAGTTTTTTTTTTT